>JAWNLW010000587.1:17500-42500 GCA_035042075.1 Drosophila macrospina | reverse complement strand
GGGGGCGAAGGGAGGAAGGGGGGTTGGGCGTGGAGCTAGGGGAGTGGAGACATAGGGGGGTAGATACACACACACACACACACACATACTGACACCAGCGTGGGAAATTCGTACGCAGTCATAAAGTGAAAGAAGCAGCAGCAGCAGCAGCACATAAAACAAACAGCAGCTCCATGCTTAAGAGAAAGAGAGAGGGGAGGAAGCAGAGGAGAAGACAGAGTGACTGGCAGGGCTGAAGGGAAGGAGATGGAGAATGAGGGGGGGGGGGAGGGGTGTGTAGTCGAGCAGAGCTGCAATGTGAGAGTTGCTCTCAAAGAGCGTAAGTGAAAATTATGATGAGCAAGCGCTTGCATCTAAATACCCTGTAGCCAGCACACATGTGGGGTATGCAAGGCTACCACGGCCAAGGCAACAAAGGAAACGCTTAAAACAAATGTAAAGTTTCCTTCAACAAGACAACAATTTAACAACGATTACGAGGGTATCTGGCAGGTCGATCAATTGCTGGTAATTCTATTTTGCAGTTCTGTTTTTTTTTTTTTTGTTATTAAAGCTGCGCCACGACGAGATGCAAGTTGCGTTGCTAAATAGGTCGGGGTGTGTGTGTGTGTGCGTGCGTGTGTGTGTGTGTGTGTGTGTGTGTGTGTGTTTTGTGAGCCTGGCATTTACCACCTGCCCGATTGTCACGAAACCCTCTTGGAAAGGCACAAATGCGCCACAGCTTGAGTCAACAACTTAGAAAACAAAAAACAAAAAAAAACAGAAAAAAACAGAAAAAAACGGGAAAAAAATGTCAGCAATACACACGCAGGCGCCATCTGGCGAGCAGCAGGTGCAACCACACGTCACGATTGCAATCGATATTTGCATATGACTTGAACATTTTTACCGTTGAAAAGAAATTGCATAAGATATTCACAAGAAAAGTTGCTTATTTTATAATATAAAATATTAAAGATTTGCAATTTAAAATACGCTTAAAGTATAAATTAAAGTATATTTATTATTATTATATATTATGCAATTACAATTATTAATATTCAAGCAAAGAGGAAACACAAAGAAGTTTAAACAAATTATAAATGAGAAATTTAATTAAACTTCTGTGGAATTTTCAAGAGATTTGTAACTCAAAGACATTAAAAAAAATACTTAAATTAAAATAAAAATTTAAACATATTTACGCATATTTAGTATAAGCATTTATGCATATTAATATACATATTTATGTTATTAAAAAACGCAATAGAAAAAAACACTATAAATAAAATAAAATATAAATAAAAATTTAATAAAATATTTGTTTTTTAAGAGTTTAAATGTTAAGAATCTTTGAAACTAAAAAATATAATATATATTTAAAAAAAATGGTTTTAATTATTTATGTTTTTTATTATAATAATTATATTTTTTATATTTCAATTAAACGAAATTTAAATTACACTAAAATAAAAAGAAATAATAATAAATACAAGTTTTAATTTAAATATAAATAAAAAAAAGAAAGCAGTTATAATTATTATTATTAATAGAAATACATAAACATTGATATAAATACATAAAAATTAAAAAATTAATTTAAAAATTAAATTCGAATTTTGAATTTAATTTTAATTATTTGCAATAAAATTGTAATATGAAAATAATTAAAAGTACGATTTTAATTTACATTTTTATTTATTTATATTACTATTTAATTATAAATAATAAATGCTAAATTAAAGTTAATATTACAAAAAATTATTAAATTATTAATTTATAATAATATTTTAATTATTATTGTAAACAATTGGAAATTCTGGATATTTCTATATTATATTGTATACTAATTAATTAAAATGTCTACAATTAAAGCTAATTAAGAATACTTAATCATTTAACATGGAATTTCCTTATGGAAAACTTGCGGAAAAGTCCAAATGAAATGAAAGCTCTAAATAGCAGCCAACAAGGAAAAACTCGCATTTTCTCTCATTTGTCAGACTTACATATGAATTGAGTTGCAAAGTATTTTCATTTCATAGACACGCACACAGACATAGGCACTCACACACACACACACACACATACACACACACAAGGCTAGAAGTTGACTGGCGCTGAAAAATATGCTACAAAAATTTGTTACCCAGCAAAATGCCTCGAGAGCTCAGCCATAAAACCCAACGTGTAGGGGAGGCTAAGCCAGAGACAAGTGTGTGAGAGAGAGAGAGAGAGAGACAGAGAGAAGAGAATGGGGGGGGGGGGGTTATGTTGCCACTGATTTCAACATAGAGCGTAAACGAAACCGAGACCATTTAATATTCACCACACCACAAGTGGCAACCGAGTGGTGGCATCAAGTTGCTCTAGACGTGTGCGGCTGTGTGTGTGTGTGTAGGGGGAGGGGGTATTTTAGGGGAGGCAACGCTAAATTATTTAAAGTTGTGCAAAAGCCGAACGCAGCCAAGAGTAAAACAAAGCATGTAATAAGTGTTTAAAAGGTAACGGTGCAAAGCAAAGCAAAACAAAAGCAAACGAGCAAGAAACGCAGAAAAGAAGAAAAGCAAAAGGGACAAGGAACAGCGGCACGCAGAACGAACGATGAAGGACGCGGGACGCGGGACGAGGGAAGAGGGACGAAGAATACACGCAGGCGTTGGGGTAACGGAAGCATAAAAGCATGCAGTGGGCAGCTGAGCGAGGGCGGTGCGGAGAAAGAGAAGGAGAGAAGGAGAAAAGGAGAGAGAGAGAGATGATAGAGAGGGGGGGGGTGTGCTTGCAGGCGACGACTGACGGCATGGACAAAACGGAAGGACGTTGATGTCCTCGTCGTTGTCGCTGTTCTTGTTGTTGTTGTTGTTGTTGTGGGTCGTCTCTGGGTCTCGTTTGCTTCGTCGCGAATACCCTGCTGCCACCCCTCCCCCCACTCCCCTCACTCTCTTCTCGCCTTCACTGCGAATTTAAACATTGCAAAGCACGCGCCAGTCTTTGCTTCCCCTGCTACTGAAGCAACCAACCTCCTCCTCTCCCCCCCCCCTCCCACACACACACCCCACTCAACCCACTGTGCGCACAAAAAGTGAGCAAACATATTTTTAAAGCAACGAGAATTTGAAAAAAAAGGCAGCGAAAAAAAATGTAAAACGTGTAGAAAAGAGTTATGAATGGATGCTAGAAGGGAGTGGGGAGGGCGCGAGAAGAGTAGCGGTAGAGTGGGTTGTGGGGAGGGGGCAAGCCAGCGGAGGCAGGGGACGCATTGGAAGTTGGCCTGAACTCCATTTGCACTGTGTATCTATAACAATTTGTGTGTGACTCTTAGAGTGTGTGTGTTTTGGGTGTGTGTGTGTGTGTGTGTGTGTGTGTGTGTGTGTGTGTGTGTGTGTGTGTGTGTGTGTGTGTGTGTGTGTGTGTGTGTTGTGGCCTGGAATTATGAAATTATTTCATGGCTTGTCACGCGATTAAAGTTTGAGGCGAGCCCAGATACCAATAACAACAACCACAGCAACAACAACAACAACCACAGCAACAACAACAACCACAGCAACAACAACCACAGCAACATCAACCACAGCAACAACAACCAGTACTACATTCACTTGCTATTTGAAATATGAATGGCAATGGAATGAAGTGTAAAAGAGAGAGCGAGAGAGAGAGCGAGAGAGCGAGAGAGAGAGAGAGAGCGAGAAAGCGAGAGAGAGAGAGACAGAGAGAGAGAGCAGGTGTAGGGGGCGAGGTTAAAGGGCAACTGCTTAGCGCTAATTTATGAGACTAGTACAGGGTCTGGTTTGCCAGTTGCCAGTTGCCAGTTGCCAGTTGCCAGTTGCCAGTTCCCGCTACTCTTGTCTTTCCTTTGCTGCTTCTTCTGTTCTCACTGTTTCCTCTTATATCACGCCGACTTGTCCCCCTCTTCTCAACGACTTGAAACGAAACGATTTATACACATCTAGATGTATGCAATCGCTCTATCTTCTTCTATTTGCATCTCTCTTTCTATCTCAATAACTTACTTTCGGCATTCCGTTTTGTTTTGTTATCCTTAAACGTTGTACTTGCTATTGCTACTCTACTATACTTTGTTGTTCGATTACAAAACATATATATACTCGTAGTATATTAAAAGAGAACAGTATAGCAATATAACAGTATGGCCGTATGACCGTATAAGAGTATAACAGTATAACAATATAGCAATATAACAGAATAACTGTATAGAACTATATATCAATATAACAGTATAGCAGAATAACAGCATAACCGTATAATAAGTACAAAAGTATACGAGTATAACAGTATAACAGTATAACACTATATCAGTATAACAGTTAAAAGTAATGTAAATGCACTCTAAATATGTTCAAATTCCTTTCAGTTTTATAATCTTTTTCTACATTTTAAAATAAATAAATAAGTTTTTCGACATTCCCTGCAATTGTTGACCATTCACCCCGAATGCTTACAGTATTTTATCATTATGAAACATGCAATGTTTAAGCAATAACCAAATTAGCAACATTTGAAATAAAAAAATGGAAATAAAATGTAGAAAACTGCTAAAAGCTTAAAGATAACAAAATGAAAATATATAAATATTTCGCTTACAATTGAAGCTAAGTTAAAATTATTATATTTAATATCATTCAATGATTTATAGTCGTTTTAATGTTAATATACTTGTATTATTATTATAATTATTATTATTATTAATTTATGACTATGATGAAAGTTTACAAAAGAATTGAAAGCTTAAGGCAAATGAATGCTTTGTATTTATTATTAATATTAATTTGTTATTTATTTATTAAGATTATTGCATTTTAAAAATTAAACAATTTATTTATTATGATGCTGGTAAAGTTTTGATTTATTATCTTTTTTTTTATAATTTATTTTAAAAATTATTAATAATTGCATTTTCTAATTACTCTGTTTAAAGAGTTAAATAAATAATTGAATAATTAGTTATTTGCAGCAACTTATTTAATTATTATTATTAGTATTTCCTTATTGAATTTGATTAATTTTACAAATAGTTATTTATTATATTATATATTCTTAATATCTTTAAGTCTCTAATTTAATTTCTATGCTCTCAATTGACTTCAAATTCAATTTTCTAGCTGAAAACTCCTACAAATCCCCAATGAAATTCGTCTAGAATTTTGCTTTGCTTTTCTCTTCGTTTGAATTTGTTTTACTTACATTTTGCGCAACATTTTCTTTATTATTATTATTATTCTTTTTTTTTATCAGTTTCGATAATTTGTCAGATACTCACATCTAACCGATGCAGCAGCATTATAATTTTCGTTTACTTTATATTTGTATTACATAAGTTTGTATTTCACTGCAACACGAGAAAAAAAAACGGTTCAAGTAAAAGTCAGACATTCAATTTTGTCAAGGACCTGGCCACGCCCCGAGAACAAAAAAAAAAGAAAGAAAAAAAGAGAAACACAAAAGCACAATCCGACAAATAAATGTAGTGGGCGTGTCGAGAAGGGGGCACAAGGCGGCAGGGCGGTTGAGTGGAGCTGTTATGGCATGTTGCTTCGGCGACCAATGCGGCGTATGCGTAACGCGTTAAGTATACGCCATGGCACCGTAATGCGTTACCAATTAAAGGCAAAACAGAGTGTACTATAAACTAAGCAAATGAACAATGAAATACAATATTAAATAAAATACATAAAAATGCTAAAAGATTGGGCAAAGCGTAGACAAAGGCAAAGCAAAGGCGCACACAGCAGACACAGCAGACATAGACTCAAACTCATAGAGAGACATGTATGTGTTTGTGTGTGTGTGTGTGTGTGTGTGTCTGCCAAAAAAAGAAGAAAAGAAAAAAGAAATAAAGCGAAGAAGTAGCAAGTAGAGAAACGTTAACAAACACGAACGAAACACGCGCGATTTTCAACTCCCCAACTCAAAAGTTCCGAATAGACTGAAATGTCCTTCGCACGCAAAAGGCCAGGACAACAACAACAACAACAACAACAACAACAACAACAACAACAACAACAACAACAACAGCAGCAGCAGCAACAACAACAGCAGCAGCAACAACAACAGCAGCAGCAGCAACGACAACAAGGCGAAAAGTGGCAACTGCCACAAAATACTCAATACCAGTACACACACACACACACACACACACATACGCACACACCTATAGCGCAAGACAAGCGTCAGCAGCGACGTCGACAGCGACAGCATCAATTTCCAAGTTGCGCTGATAAAAAAAAACAGAACTCAACTCACACACACATTGATATATATATATATATATATATATATATATATGTATATACGCATATACACATACATCGTTCTGCATGCAGAGTACATATATATATATAGATATACATACATATATCTATATATATATATGTATATATATGTAAGTGACTAGGCAAGGACTAAAAGGACATGGCCGCGATGCCAAAAGCTCTGTCATAAAGCAAACAACTGATTGAGTTTGTTTAGGCCATTGCCAAGAGGGCCAAAAGGGGCTCAGTTGAGCCCAGCACTCTTGGCTAACAAAGCGGGTGGTTTTCTCTCTGTGTGTGTGTGTGTTTCTGTGTGTGTGTGTGTGTGTGCTCGCTCGCCTTATTAGCTGCTGTTGGTGTGTAGTGAGCTCATAAATATTGTTAGGGCCTGTTGGCTCTTTAAATGGATTATACGGCTTAAACCAATATCGTGTAAGGACATATACGTTTTACATATTCCGCAGAATACCCTCTGTCATAGCTCTGGCCATCGGGTAGTCGTGTGGCATGCCACAAAGTGCAGTAGTAATGCGCTATAGTAAACTACACTTCAATTACACAATTTATTGTATTTGATTGCAATACGCTATAGCGTAGGTTTACTGTAATTTCAAGCAAACATTAAATTTATTTGAAAGAAGAAGCAGTTAAGAAGAGAAGAGAAGCAGCAAGAATATTATGAAATTATAAACAATGTTTCTCAATAAATTGTAAAATATAATAAAATAAATTAAAAAATATAATAGAATTTCAATTATATTTAAAATAAAATATATTTATTATATATATAATATAATAAATATATAATGTGTTTTCTTTTAATACATTCCAAAATATAATATATTAAATAATAATATGTAAGATTTTAATTATATAATATAATATAATAATTAAATTTATAAATATTTTCTTTTATTTATTTCAATTAATATTTTATATCATCAAATTATTATTTATTTTATTATTTGAATAATTGCAAAACATTCTTTATTTCTTTTTTCTATCTCTTTAGTTTAAGCAATTTAGAAAGGTTTAAGTTTCTATTTTACATATTTATTTATTTTTATTGATTTCATAACTCAAAAATATTGTTAAATTAAAGCTGCAACTGAAGAATGTTTACATATTTAAGTAAACAATTTAAAGCACTTGAAAAACTTTAAATTTTAATTGTAAATTCAAGAAAATGTTGTAAGAAAGACAAAGACAAAAACTTGATTCGTTTGAAGGTTATTGAAGAGATCAAATCTTATTGAGACTGTAATAGCTTAAATGAAGTATTGTCTTTAACTGCAGTTGGCTCGATGTCAGAGTTCAAAGTGCATTTAGAGAAGGAGACTAGAAGTGCAGTTTGCAAATGAAAGAGAAAGAAAGAGAGAGAGAGCAACAGAGACAGCGGGATTACTGGGAAAACGAGGCGAGAAAGGCAGAGAGAGGAAAGAGAGGAAGAAGGAGAGAGAGAGAGAGAGAGATATATAGAGTGAGAGAGAGAGAGAGCGAGTGTATGGTGGGGTAGGGGCTGACAGGCGAAGGACGCTGAATAGCCAGGTCAGGTGAGTATAGAGTCAAAAGCAATGCGAGAGCCACGCACGCGTCTCGCTCTGATGCTGCAGTGGGCGTTAAATAGTGGGCGGGACACGCATCATCAGACACAAAAACACACACACACACACACACACGCACTCGCACACACACACACACAGCTGTAATAAGGAAATAATTAATGAGCTTGTGCGTGTGTTGTTGGTGGTTGGATTAGCGTTGTGTCTGGACTCAGCCAGGGTCGACTTATGTAACTTGCAAGAGCCTTAAACAGTGAGTGTAATACACCCACACACACACACACACACACACACACACACACACACACACACACACACACACACCCACACACACCCACACACACACACAGACTTGGCAATGTAATTAGTTTTAGCAGCCGCAAATAGTTGATTAAAATCAAAAATTAACTTAAGCTAAACACTTTATATATATTATAATAATGTTGCTAAGAACAAGTTTGTATGGCAAGCAGAACAGTTGAAAGAAGATACCCTGTAATTTCACTTAATTTTATAGGGTATCTTCTTTGTAAAAATTAAGTTAAATTACAATGAGCAGAGCTTAGAATCAATAAGTATATAAAACAAAGTTCCCTCAAGTTTAACTTTTACAGCTGCTGCATTGTTGAGTTTAGTAACAAAACAGTATAAAATTGTTGTAATTCTTTAACATATATTTCATATATTTCACAAAATATATAACAAATGGGAGAGCTTATGCAATCCGTGTCAATCCATTTGATTGTGTAATAGTATTTGAAATTGAAAGACTTAAATGGCATTAATTGAGTCACTTTCATTTGAATTGCATTTATAAATAAACTACAAATAATTTGCTTACGTTTGTATTATGTGAAAAGTCAAGGACAACGTGGCGTATGTGTGATATGTAACACATATTAAGCATACGCAACGTAGACCAATATGTTGAAATGAAAGTAAAGAAATTAAATGCAGAGAATTGACTTTTACTCTGTTTGTTTGTTTGTTTGCTGTTGCTGTTGTTGTTGCTGTTGTTTAGCAATCAACGTTCAAGTTATAAATGCTAAATGCTAAATCAATAATGTCAGGAGACACACACACACACACACACACACACACAAAGAGAGACATGTGTATATGCAAACGGATGCTTAAATATTTAAGTAGTTTGTTGAGGCTTCTGAATTGAATGGCATAAGGTGAAATGTTGGCAAGGGGGCGGGAGGGTGGTGGAGGGGGGTGGAGTGGAAGAGTGTGTGTGGGGTTGGGGAGGGGGTAGGTGTTGCCTTCGGGGTGTCTCGTTGGGTTAAGGGCGGAATTGGCGTGCCTGTAAATGCCAATAGTACAAAAGTCAGTTTAGGGCATTGAAAGAAATGGCTAAAAGGCATACAAGCAAACACATATGTCAGCATATATAGTATACACACCCACACACACCCAAACACACCCACACACACACACACACCCACACACACACACAGCGAGAACAATTTTGCTTTTATGCCCGACACGTAGGTCGACTGTTAAGACCTTCTGCATGTCTCATGCTTTTTGGGTTTCATCATCAATATTTTTTGGCGCCCACTTCAAGTGCCACGCCCACACATGTGTATATACACTATATAGCATATATGTACATACAAACACATTCATATATTTACATAGATACATATGCGAATTTTTATGAAGTCTCCGTTTGGCAAATTTTGTTGCCTTGACTTTGAGCTTTTGATTTCTGTGTGCTTCCCTCTTCCCTTGGTTTGCCCTCTCCTCTCTGCCATCCTGTTGGTCTTAAGCGTTAACCAACACTGTACAATTATAGTAACAAGCCTGACATATTACTTTTTGTAGCGAAAATATCAACTTTTTGTCAGCTTATTGGCAGCTGGCTGCGAATGCTCGACTAGCAGTTACCCTGCCTTCCATTGTAAACATAAATAAATAATTTACAGCGGTACAGGGTATACAAGTGAAGAGTTTACTCAGAGAAAAGACAGTATTGATTGTAAAGAGAGTATAAGCTCGACCAGCAGTTACCCTGTATTCAATTATGAGCATGAATAGACATTTTACAGCGGTACAGGGTATACAAGTGAAGAGTTTACTCAAAGAAAAGACGGTATTGATTGCAATGAGAGCAAAGCTCGACTAGTAAATACTCTGCATTAATTTTTACGCATAAATATAAATTTTTCATGGGTACAGGGTATACCATTAATAAGTATACCCAATAAAAAAAAACTATCAATTGTAATGCGAGGAGATGCTCGACTAGCAGTTACCCTGCATTAAATTTGGAGCGAAAATAGTAATTTTTCAGGATTACAGGGTATGCAATAAACGGTATAACCTTAGAAAAGACTCTAACGATTGCAAAAATTCGTGAAATTAAGGTGTATATAAGTGTAGGCTCGACTAGTAGGTATCCATTAGCCGTACATTAACATTTTCAAGCGTTACAGGGTATAAAAACAACTAGCATACTCCAAGTGAACACTTTAGCGTATGCAAAACTTCATAAAATTCGAAACTCTGATGTCTTTATCAATCGTATGCGTCCAAAGTATGACCACTGTGGTCAATTGCAGATTTACAGGGTATAATAAGACTAGATTACAAGCGATTTCAAGTAAGTTTAGTTATTTGCACTATGCTTAGTGGGATTAGTTGCGACTCGAATGTTTTGCCTGTCACTGTGATTTACCCATGAATCAAAACAACAACAGCAACAACAACAACAACAACAATTGCGCATTAATCGGAGGGAATTATGGAATTATAGAACTGTGAAATGTTGGAACTGTGAAACTGTTTGCCTCAAATAGATCGGACTACGCAAGGCGATGTCAATTGTAAGCTGAGAGAAATCTTTGTTCAGTTCTCTCTTCACTAAAAGGTCGACCAGTAAATTTATGATTTAACCATGTGACAAATTCAATGAATATCATCATCACTCATAAATACAATGACGATGATGATGCTGATGATGATGATGATGAAATCATTTGTCATGAATGTGAAGAAAAAAAAGTTGAGTAAATCAACGGCAACAGCATTGAGTTTACAAATTGTTGATTTGGACGCACATTGCGTATGAGTAATAACTTATTAACTGCCAACAATTTCACTCTTTCTTCTCACTCTTTACTCTTCTTCTGCCTATTCTTTCTCTATCTCTATCTCTTTCTCAATTCCGCAATTAGCAATAATAAATGCCTGTTTACTTATGAAATTCCATTCAAGTGATTTTGCAAATGAACAAAGCAAATTATATGCACAACACTCAAATCTTTGATATTGACAACAATCTGCAATACCCTGTAAAGCAAAACTTGCATAGCAATTTGTTATAAAAGTAAAAAAACACTAAAGCTGAGTTTTTTAGAGCTATGCAGACGATCAAATAACGAACATGAGTTAAAGTTGGAGAGAATTTTGCATGTATATATATGTATATATATATTTAGATTCATATACACCTACATATATACATTCATATACACATACATATATACATTCATATACACATACATATATACATTCATATACTTATACATATATACATTCATATACATATACATATATACATTCATATACACACACATATATACATTCATATATATATACATATATACATTCATATACATTTATACATTCATATACACATATATATATATATACATATATACTTTCATACACACATTCATATACACATATTCATATAAATCTTTTTGTCTTCACTCTGTTTATTTATTTAACGCTGACGTACATTTCGAACTGAAACTCTATTTGCTCTTTTCCATTGTCCCCTGGTTTATTGTGTAGCGCTATTTGCCTAGACCCATATGATCGAAGGTTAACAATTTATAGAAACTTGTGCACACTCCCGTTGAGTGGCCACACCCATTTAATAATACCCAAATCAACTGGCAAAGTTGTACAGCAACTTGTTGTCGCATTCTTGGGAAAAACGCAATTTTCCTGCGAACGAACAAAAGCAACAGAATTTTCTTTAGAAATTCTGCGCAGAAGTGAGCAAAAGTTATACTTCGAAAGAATATCATATTACTATTGATTGATACTTAAAAAAATACAAAGAGAAAAGTAATTATTTGTTGACTTATTTAACACAATTCTTTCGAAGTAGAAAGAAAATTATTAAATTATAAATAAATCTGAATAACTTTTAGAATTCTTTAAATACAAATTTTAATATGATTTCAAAATAAAAATTTAAATTCAATTATTATTTTTAATTTTCTGCAATCTTTGTTTTTTCAAATAGAAATACTTTTTGATCTATTTGATTTAGATATGCTAAAAATGTAATAAGTATTACTTTCTTTATTTCTTGACCTCATTTTGAGCTTAATTCAAAACACTCACTCATATGATTTGCACAAGTGAATCACTCAAAACTGATTCACTTTGCAGCCTTCTCGTATGTGAATTATTCTCGTTAATGTCACCAAAGAAAACAAGACTTACCTAGAAAGAGAAAGAGAATAATTATTTAGATTAGTAAATTGTTTCATCAATTATAATTTCATACTCATTATAAATTCATACTTATTAAAAAAGTGTTATAGCTTTGTGTAAATGTATGCAACAAGAGGTGGCGTGGCATACCCTCTAAAGTTCATATTTGCTAAGTATAACCTACATCTTACAACATATACACTTGCAACTTGACATATGCTTAAGTAATAACATTTCACAATAATCCTGAAAATTTCATAAAGATCGGTTCATAAATAAGTAAGTGATTCAAAGTGGAAAGAGAAGAGAAGCGAGACAGCGAACAATAGAGATGCAGGCTAAGGTAAAGTATATAGAAGTCGAATCTGTAAGAATCTAAAAAAAGCAGTCAAGAAATATAAAAATGCTACCGAAAAAAACAAATTTAACTCTGGTGCAGGGTATGAAACAGTCGCGTTCGCTCCGTTTAAATATACTACGCATATTCCAGTGCACCACTGTACTGTAACTATGCAAAGTAGTCGCTCAACTTCGATGGAACTTAGTCTAGAAATCTCATTAGTGAAAAAACTTTTTTGTTTTCTCAATTTATTTAAATAAAATTAAATAAAAATAGGTTATTGTTTGTTAGAATTATACTTAATTGACAAAGCACTACAAGTGTTTTGCAAAGGTAACAAATGAAGTGTTTATTTAATAATTATAATATTTGCTGATTGTTTCAATTTATGCAGTAGTTTCAATAGTTAAGAGCTCAAAGTTCAAATTGTAGTTAAAGTTGATGTTGTTGTTTCATTGTTGGCATTGTTATCGTTACATTTATCGCTATAGCTATCGATAGATTAAGATATTTAATCGATATTGATTGAGTTTGTTGCCAGTATGCTTAAGATTCATTTGGAGTCGTCTCGCAACTGAGCGTTTGTTGACTTTCACTTGCCCATAAGCAATCTTCTGATTGGTAGAGTGTCTCTTGAGTGCTGCAAAGTTAAGTTGACTTAACTTTGGCAATGTTACTTTCAATTTCTGTTAGATTATGAATTTCTCAAACATTCATTGAGCATAATCTCATCGTAAGGTGCTTAAGACAATCGCTCCCTTGCCATAGTCTAAGTCATCAAACGAGGTGAGTTCCAACAGTTGCAGTTTTTGTACTTGTGAAGAGATTACTTCTTCTTTTCAGACACTTTTCAACTTCCCCCCTTTGTCTATTGATGGTAAAACATTTACCATCTTTATATAGATCCATCAGTCGTATTATATATGCTGATCTTCTCTTTAAAGACGAACCTTTGCTTCAGCTTCAAATGACTCTGATTTCTAATTAATTTGCAAGTTTTTGATTTCTAGTTAATGTAACTAGTTTAATATGAATTCATTTATTTGTTTGCTGCCGCTTTCCCTGTTGATTTTTAAGTTTTATATTCCCCTATTGTTAGATATTGCTTGAAAAACGAGTGTTATAGCTCTGTGTGGTGGCATGTGACAGACAGAGCATTTATTTTTTTATTTGCAACACTTGAAATATTATTAAACAGCTGAAAGTTTTAAATTACAAAAATACAAATAAAAATATATTTATTTTTTTCTTTAATTATCGATAGTTATCGATAAAGAGATGCATTTGTTAATATTATCATAATGAGAGAAACTGTTTGAGGGTTAAAAACGAAGAAGCCCTAAGTCTTCACATAGTTAAAATTTACTTCATTTACAGGGTATCTTTTGCACAGCAGCTAGTCACTTTTGACCACTCGATTTATGTGGCTTATCGCCACTATGTTTATGTCTAATATTTCTTTGACTTTTATATAAGTTTTACCACTATAAAGAAAAAATTAAATTCTAAAAAAATAAACTTTAAAATGTAAATAATATAAATAAAAAAATAAAAAAAAATGTTTTAAAACTTTATAGCATAATTTGAAACAAGAAAATTTATTGAATTAAATGAAATTTGTTTAGTTTTTTTTTTAGATTAAATATACATAAATCCTACAGGTAACTGGCAGTCGAGCATACTCGTTTGTTGCTTTTGCATACGAATTTTGCACATTGCATATATTTTTGGTTTGGTCATTGATTGCATGGCATGACAAATGGGGCAGCAAACAGCAACAAGAACAACAACAATTCAATAAATTGTTGTGTATTGTTGTGTATGCATGTGTGTGTGAGTGTGTGTGAGTGTGTGTGTGTGTGTGTGTTTGGGTGTGTGTGTCTGCTTGTTTGTTGTTGCATGTAAATTGCCTTGTTTATGGCTAAACGGCAGAGATACATAATATACAAGTATACAGAACACAGGCAGACTTATATACATATATATACATTTATATACATTTATATGCATATATATACATATATTTATATATATATATTTGTATGCACCTCAGATTATATAAATACGAAATTCAATTGAAAGTCGTTCAAGTGCAAAATACGCGCAAGAAAAGCAACAAAAACAACAAAAAAAAAGTGCAAAAAGAAAAAAGAAAAAAAAGACACACACACAATTAAAATCAAAAAGCTTCGACTGTGATTGCAATTGTTGGATTAAGCGCAACAGAGAGTGACAGAGAGATAGAGAGCGAGCAAGCGAAAGAGCGAGAGAGAGAGAGAGAGAGGGAGAGTGAGCGCGTATGATAGCATTGAGAGGAAAAGAGCGCTTATGTGTGGGACTATTCGATGGATATACACAAACACACACACACACACACACACACACAGACACACACACACACTCAATCACACACATGTGCATGTGCAATTGAAATTGTAAACAAAAATGTCATAGATGAGCAGAAGAAAACAAAAAATAAAAAAGTGTAAAATAGAAAATGGAAAATCGTAAAACTGTTTTTAGGGTCACACACTTAACAGCTACTTTCCATTGCAATTGTATCCACATGCATCTATACATCAACATTATCATCACATTTATTTATATACATATATATATATTTTTTAAATACCAAAACTTTTTAATTGTTGTTATTAGAAGAAAGAGAGAGAGAGTGAGAAACTTAAGCACTTCTTTATTTTGTACAGTAAATAGCGCTACACTTTTCTGTTAGTTGAATCTGTTTTTTTGTGCTTTGAACCGGTTCAAGAGTGTGATTTTTTTGAACCGGTTCAAGAGTGGTTCATTGCCTTTATCTATGTTTTCTATTGCATTGTTTATAACTTAAATAATTAAAAATAAATAATTTCAATTACAGTATTAAAATAATGGTTGTAACGTTCGCTTGAACCGGTTCAAAGAGCCTTTTTCAAATGAATTGACTAATTCTGGTTAATTTAATTATTAAAAAGTTTATTATGAAATTAATAACTATACAAATAAATTTAACTTTATTTAAGTAGAATGTTATATGCTTTTAAGACCGATAAGCTGCTTTGAACCGGTTCAAAAGTGGTTCACAATAATACAACTATTTGGTTAAAGTATTTTTAATAATTTTAATACTTATTTATTGCACAAACATATGCAACAATTGGCAATTTTCATAGATTTCATATTTTTCAATTCTATTTTAGGTTCCTTGAACCGGTTCAAGCGCATGCGCTTGTTACTAACTATTAGCACTCTAATTGTTATTTATTGGCTTCACTTATTTTAGTTAAAGCTAATTTGTTAGCTCTTTGCACCAACTTGCTGTTGACAGACTAAAGTAAAGCAGCTTTGAACCGGTTCAAAAGTGGTTCGATGTCATAACTCAACAACAAATGGCATAATTCTGTTGAAATTTCGCATTAAAACTTGTTGTCTAGAAGAGGGAAAGACATGAGCATTTGTGTGCTCAATAATTATGTAGAAAGTAACGATAAGAAATGAATTAGCGATAAATTAGTTAACAATAACAATGTTAGTCTTAGTCTCGTTCCTTTGCTGTAGATAGTTCGATTATTGTAATACATATTCATGTTACTAAGTCTTTAAATCGTTTCTCTCAATTCAGTTGCAACGACTACAAAACAAAGTGATTGCAAAAGTTGTATTTGCTAATGATGAAAGAGACTCGACTCGGTTACGATTTCTCCACAATTTGTCCTCTATTTCTCTAACGTCGTATTGTCTCTTGTTTGCAAAACAAAACAAAACAATAGAAAACGCAATGGAAATAAAATAAAAATAATAGTAAACATATATATATATATATATATATATATATATATATATATACGTAAATGAAAATGAAAATTGAAAAACCAGTTTCTGCACTTGCAGTCGCGCTGAGCTATTTAGCTGTTTGCAGTTCGCATTCAAAACAATCAGCGCAGATTCAAATACACAAAGAGTGAGCGGCAGTTAGATATCTGTATCTACTAATTAACAAAAATGCACAAAGTAAATAAATAAATGTATATATATATATATATATATATATATATGCATATCTGTAGAAAGGCAAACCAAAAATTATTTCAATTGGGTCACAATTGCGAAACGTGGCGTATGAGTAATTTACAATATTACAACAACAACAAAAGAAAAATAAACAAAAACAAAATTGTATAATAAACTAGCTGAAGCTAATACTAATTCCACAATTCCACAATTCCAATTCCAATTGAGACTTATTTATGAGTGCGAGTATTTCTCGCTTTATTTGGCTGCCCATTTGCACAATTCTCAGACAGCGACGACGACAAAAATGGGAAATTGAACGAATTACACACACACGCACACACATATATACATATTCGCTTGTACATATATTTGTAAGCACACTCGCTAGTATGTGTAGCGAGTGTATCTCTCGTTATAAATAGAAACCGCTGTGAAAATACGAGCACACAGTCAACTGATAAGCGCTAAATAAATACATTTACTTTATGCACACCCAACAAGAGTCAAGCCAGTTAGGGGTTAAGTTGTTTAAAAGCGGTGTGCGGGGGGTGGGGAGGTAACAATGGAGCCAGAAGGGTACAGCGACTGGTAAGCTCTGAGGTTGGTTAGACGCTTGCGTTGATCCGCTTAACCGAACGTGTTAGCAAAATTATGATAACCAGGGGGGAAGGGGGGCGTTCAAAAGAAAATCAACTTAGTTGTCTGACAAGTCGCAACATAGATACCCTGTAATATTAGGCAAAGCATTTCATATTGATGCTATTCATCCTCTGTTAATGCCAAGATAATTTTAACTCTTCTGTTAACTATGTCAATTACTTAGACTGCTGTTAAAGTGACGCTGTTAATGTTATGTTAATGAGTATGTAACTATTACGAACTCTGTTAAGTGTCTAATTTCAATAGCAAACTGCTAAAGTGACGCTGTTAATGCTATGTTAATGGCTAGGTAACTATTACGTACTCTGTAAACTTCCTAATTTCAAAAGCTTACTGCTAAAGTGACACTGTTAATGTTATGTTAACGAGTAGATAACTCTCATGTACTCTGTAAACTGTCAAATGTAATGTAATAAGTAGATAACTGTTAAGTTTTCTGCAAACTGTTAATGTGACGTTAATATACATTAAACTGTTACGTTTTCTGTTAACCTTTAATCTTATGCCATTTTCAGTTTGTTTCCTTCCAACCTCGTCATGTGTCTTGTGCCTGCAGTCTATTATACCCCAGCCGCACAACGGACAAAATATATGAGAACATGTTTAGTTTAGTTTTACAAATGCCTAACTCTATTATATTAAATAATAATAACTTGCTGCTGTAATTGTAACACAATTAACTGAGTAATGTATCGCCTAACGCGTCATGTATGTTCTCATTGAGTTAAACCTAACTGTTTATTTACATATGCATATAAACGAGACATACATGCACAGCACATACATGCATGTATGTGGACAACCTCATATGCATATACTGAAAAGTAGCTGATGACATTTGAGTTCGCTTAGTATTATTATTATTATTCACTTTAATATAATAATTATGACATTTCTTGTCGTATCAATTAAATGACGTCAACTTAATCGAATCAAAGCTAAATGTATATATATATATATATACAAGCTCATTTGTTTATAAAAGAAATACAAGCCACATTGCAAAACAATACAATAACAATAACAATAACAATGCGCCCAGAAGCTAGAAAGCAGCTTATCGAGTAATCGATTGGATTGAATGTGTGTGTGTGTGTGTGTGTGTGTGTGTGTGTGGAAGACGAAGTGAGCAAACTAAAATACATTTTATTACCTATATATACACATAGTAGTAAAATGCTAAAGATTCCTATGAATAGCACAACAATCGATATATCGATAACTTGAGTCAACAGCTTGTTATTTAATAGTTATTAACTCAGCACAATACACAATGTGATATATACCTTTATATACATGAGCATATATATCACAGTATATATGAGTATATCGATAACTCAACAACAATCTAAAACCGATCATTTCTCGCATAAACTGCGCATCTCTTGCTGTTGGCACTACTCAATATATTATAGCTACCGACTGTAAGATAACTCTGTTATTGCATAGCTGTTCAACAAGTAATCGATAATTGGTATCGATATATGTAGCAAGTTGTTTGGCTATACTTAAGACTGCAGTAGAGCTATCGAGTAGCAATATAAGTTAAATATTCGGTATTATCGATTTTAAGCAGAAACGATAAACACGAATTATCGATTTGCAGACAGCTCTGGTCACAACCTGCCAAGTGGCAGCGATAGACCCCAACTGCAGATACACAGCACGATGCCAATAATTGCAGCTTGAGGTAACACTATGGAGAGACACACAGAGTCAGTGAGAAAAAGATGCAGACAGAGGGAGCGAGAGAGAGAGAGAGAGAAAGAGCGATAGAGATGGAGCGAGAGAGAGAGATGCGAGTACGCAATAGCATCATCATGTGGGACTACAGCAATTATGGCTACAAAAGAGAATTGTGTTCAAACACAAATATTTAAAACAAAAGAAAAGAAGGTGGAAGAGGGAGAGAGCTGAAAACAGAGAAAAGAAGAAGCAGTTGTGTAAAATGGAATGCGAATGAGCGTAAAACAGCAGAGCAACAAATGAAGGAGATGATAAAGGAAAATACAAAAGGAAAATACATAAAGAGAAGCAAATTCGTAGGCATGACAACAACGACAACAACGACAACAACAACCACTGAGAGAACTGACTGCTGCTCCTGCAACCGCCCCCGCCAACAGCATTGCTACCAATGTTGTTGTCGCTTTGGGCATTTTTCGTTATGCATTTCTCGCCTGTTTGAATTTCAAAAACAAAAACAAAAAAACTACCAAAAAATCTAAAAAAGAACAAAAAAAGAAAAAAACAACTTTTGGCTCAGCCGCGAATATATTGATTTTTTTTTATAACATTTAGCAGTCGTAGCTGTTAGAGACAGAAGGCGAGAGCTGGCGGACGGGCAGGCGGGCAGCATGGCAACAATGTTGAAATGTATCTGGCGGATGCATGGACAACGACGACTGCCGCGACTTTTGGGGCCGTTGTCGTTGTCGTTGCTGTTGTTGTTGCTGTTGTTGTTGCCTCTATGCAACTTTTCGTGGCGCACACAATTTTCATGGCAAAAGCAAAGCGCAAAACCAAAGATAATGAAATGGAAAATCATAAAAAAAAAGCCAAAACAAGAAAAAAAAACAAAAAAACAGAGCTGTGGGCCCTGTTTATGTATCTGGCAACAACAACAATGCCAATAGCAAAACGTAAGACAGGAATTGCTATTGGTTTGCTGTTGCTCTTGTTGTTGCTCTTGTTGTTGTTGCGCTGTTCCATTTGTATTGTATCTACAAGATACTCGTACATATGCTTATTTACATACATAATATACTCGGACTCAACTCAACTGTACAGGCTCAACTACAGAAAACAGTTTTTTTTTCGTTTTCTTTTAAGGAAAGCGCCCCAACAACAACAGCAGTAACA
Organism: Drosophila macrospina; assembly: GCA_035042075.1. Classification (NCBI taxonomy): domain Eukaryota; kingdom Metazoa; phylum Arthropoda; class Insecta; order Diptera; family Drosophilidae; genus Drosophila; species Drosophila macrospina. The sequence goes on along the minus strand of JAWNLW010000587.1, from coordinate 22,353 downwards.
ACAAGATGAGACGACCCGAGTCTCGAGTCCAAGGCGTAAGCAGTTAAATCTCAAAAGACGATGACAACACAAAGGCCAGCAAACGCACACACACACAGACACACGCTCACAGGCTGCCAGTCAGACAGGCAACAAAATGTACAATTTCATTCTGGAATTCTATGTAACTTATTGGCTCAATATGTGATATGCTTACATTTTCTTACGTTTTTTTTTAAAGAATTTATTTATTTGTTTAAAATGAATTAGGAATTAGGAAATAATAAATAATAAATTTGAATTATTGACTAATTCAATTAAAGCTCAACTTTGCTGCATATACTATTATTTGATTACAAATATTTTATTTTAATTGAAATTTAATTGCATTTATTCAATTATTGTAATATTGTTGACACAGACACAATATTGACAAATATGTCGGGTGGATTGAATTGGTTTGGCAGCCGCAGCAGCATCAGCATCAGCAGCAGCACAGCATAAAAGCTTTTGTATGCTGCAGGGACCAGACGGCAACAGAGCACAGCAACTAAAGCAACGGCAACCGCGACAGCGACAGCGACCGCGACAGCAGCTACAGTGACAGCGACAGAGCCAGTAGCAGAGACAGAGGCAGTGACAGAGGCAGAGACCGAGGCAGAAGCAGAATCAGCACCAGCAGCAGCTGCTCATTGCCTGTTCCTTTATTTATGCGAATGAGTGTGTGTTTGTATGTGTGTGTGTTTGCATGTGTGTGTGTGTGTGTGTGTGTGTGTATGCTAGTTTATTGGTTGGCGTGCAATCGTCGTTGTTGCTGTCGCTGTCGCGATGAATGCAGCTGTCGACAGCGCAGCTTACGCATGTGCGTCTGCGTCAGCGGCAGCGGCAGTGTCAGCGTCAGCTTGGAAGCCTCTCGAAGCTTTGAGCCATTGAGCAGCAGGCCGAAGTCGCCAAATGGAAGCTCTGAAGCTGCAGCTGAATGTCGTAGCTGTTACCGAAGCTGTCACGGCTACTCGTAGGTACATATACATATGTATGTATGTGTGTGTGTGTGGCTGCGTGTGTGTGTGCAATTTGATAATATGCAAAAAAAATTAAGCATGTAAAACACATATAAAAAGTGTGGGCGAGTTCTTTCTTTTTATATTTCAACCCTCACACCCTGTAAAATGACAAACCAAAAAAACACGCAGCCATGGCAACCGTGTCTCAAAGGAGCGAACAACGACGAGGACAGAGGTTGGGGATTGGGGATTGGGGCGAGTGAGAGAAGGAGAGTGAATGAGAAGCAGCAAGAAGTGAAATTAAAAATGCTTCAACATCAAATTGTTTAACCTGTAGCATGATTCACATAAGGAGCTTGTGGAGTGGGAAGCTGAGCATAAATACACTGAGAATAAAAGCGCACTTGAAATACTTATGACACTGAAACTTTGTGCAAATAAACTTGCAGATATTTCTTAATAATGGGAATGACACAGACATGCATTGAGAGAAACACGTATAAACATATATAGAAATGTTGTTTATTGTAGTGAGAGTTGCCTGTATTTGAAAAGGATTGCAAATTTCTTGTTCTATAATTTTTATGGCAAATTTATAGTTAAATATGTAGAAATCTTCTCTGAATTTGCTCATAAGATATGTGGTCAAAACGTTTGCGAATAGGCCACAAAGCAGACTAGCAAATAAATTACAGTTTTACAAATTACAACTAAATCAAACTATCTTTATGCCTGGTAAATTAACTATAAAAATTTATAATAAAGTTGCAGAGTAAACGAGACAGATTTAAAAGTATATATAAAGAGAGACAGAGAGAGAGAGAGAGAGAGAGATATGTATAGGTACAAGTGAAAATAGTTGTAAATGCAGTTGGTGACAATTGTCACATGGGTTGAGAGCGCATGACTAATATGTATTATAATATCTACATATATGCACATATATAGGGCTTATCTATTTTGCATTATAATACGCAATTCGAGAGTTTCAATTCACACACACACACACACACACACACACATGTATGCATGTGCATGTGCATATAAAGTGCAGGAAACTTGCACAACTGCTCAATGCACTGTGAGTTGTGAGTGGGTTGGTTTCGGGTGGTAAAAGGGTTTTGGAAGAAGGCGTTACGCCTTCTTGCTTATATTCACTGTACTCGCATTACGCACTGTGACGAGGCGTCCGCAACTATGACGTACAACTGAGCGACGCTTTTAATACCCTTTGCTGTGCAGTTTTAGACGCAGTTTGGTCATGGACTGTGCAGTGCTCTACAAGTAGACGAGATAGAGCTCATTAAGTGTATATATATATATAATATATATATATATATATATATATATATATATATATATATATATATATATATATATATATATATATATATATATATATATGTATATATTCTTGATCAGACAGTCTGACAGGCATAGTTGTTATATGTTTGTCTCTGTCTATGCCCTGTAGTTTCTCAACTTTAGTGCTATATTCATGTAAATTGGTTAGAAAAACTTGGTTGTTTTCATAGGTATTCCAGTGCAACTTTCAGATTGTGTAGTTGACATGGTCTTTCTGTGTATATGCTCCTTAAATTTGCTAAAAATTTGACTACTCTAACTGTCCAGCTAATGATCAGTAAAAAATTGAGATTTAATATTTTTTTTAATATATATTTTTTTTAAGGAAATTAATATTTTTTCATATTATATTTATATTTTTATAATTTTATATTTTTATTTATTTATATACTATTTCTATATTTGTATATTTCTATATTTCTATATTTCTATATTTCTATATTTCTATATTTCTATATTTCTATATTTATATATTTATATATTTAAATATTTAAATATTTATATATTTATATATTTATATATTTATATATTTATATATTTACATATATATATATTTATATATTTATATATTTATATTTATTTAAAGGGTATCAAATGTTCGGCATACCGACTACAATTTGTTTTTGCTTGTTATTTTATTTTTTATTTTTTTCAATTCTCGTAGGCGCTAACTGCCACAGATGCGGCACAAATTGTGTCCCTCTATATGAATGTATGTGTGTGTATATGTTTATATGAGTGTGTGTGTGTGTGTGTGTGTGTGGAAAGGGGTTTCTTTCTGCTGCTGCTGCTGCTGCTGCTGCTTCTTCATGTTCTCCTTATGCTTTGTGTGTTGTGCGTTCTTTTTTTTAACAAGGGGCTACTACAAACAACATTCGTTAAGGCACAAAAAAAAAATTAAAAAGAATATAACGCTGTATGTGTGTGTGTATGGGTGTGTATATATAACATAGCTCTATGTATTTGCATTATGTCGTTATGTAGCTGTAGTTGTAGCTGTAGCTGTGGCTGTATCTGTGATGTACTCGTATCTTTGGTAGCTGCTCGAATGTGGATGGATATGTAAAAGCGTGCAATGGGAACACAGAATAAAAACGCAACTATGTATGTATACAGATGTATGTACATATATGTACATATGTTGTGTATACTTGTATCTATGTATCTGTGTATCTCTGTGCATCTCTCTATGTAGCTTTGTGCTGTTGCACGAGGTCAGATTCACACGAAATGTTTTGTGGAGCACAGCAGGAGCGAGTCAAGTGGGTCGCAGGGTAGCAATAACAGCATATGGGACACAAGGGGACACCCAGAGGGGCACACAGTCCAAAAAGGGGGCACAAGACCCCCGCCCACCACAAAGGTTGCAACCATACCCTAGCAATAGGTTAACAATTTCTCCAAGTGATAATTATTAAATATTTTATGGGATAAAAAAGGGAAATTTAAGTAAAGATATCTCAGTAATTTAAACAAAATATTTATCAACTTATTAAGTGAAATATATAACAGTTGCAAGTAGCATAAATTAGAGTAAAAATATTTAAGAAGTTTTATTTAATTTCCCTTGAGTTTTCAGACTATGCTGCAAACAAACAGAAATTTTCCTGCACAAGAAAGAGACATTTCCACAATATTTCCATTAATTCTAATATTTAATATTGTTTTTACTTAAGTTGAGTTCTTTTTTTATAATATTTAGACGTATCAATTCAATTTGCAGACAAATTCTTCTCACAATTGTTGGCCAAAACAAGAAAAACTTCTAATTTAAATGGTAAATATCTTAAGAAAAACTTTAAGAATTTAAGAATTTTATATATTTTTTATTTTTATTTTTTATAACACACAGATCTGTTAATATTTTCTGTAGTCTTTTTGAAACAACTTGCCATTTTCTCAAAACTTTGCAATTAATCAAAATTTTAAACAAATTCTTTACCATTGAAAATACAAATTATTTTAAGAGGAAAACTATTTAATTTATAATTTATTTTTTATTTATTTAAGTTCAGCGTTTTATGCTCACTCGCTTCACACAAATTTGATTATTAGATTATAGATTTACTTGATTAATTACTAAACTAAATGTGCTAAATAAAGTTCTCAATTCGTTGCAGTAAAGAATTTTAAATTATTTAAGTATTAGTTTAATATTTATAGATGGATTAACAACAGCTGGAACTGCTTTGAACTTGAAGAATAATGTAGAAAGATAAGTATAAGTATTACTAGGTTTATAACTTTAAGCTGCATCATATGAAACAAGACAAATATAATTTGTATCTATCAGATACATAAAGCAGACACAGGCTTGAAAACAAACATAGATAGATAGATATAAAATTAGATAGTTAAGTTGATAGATATTTAGATAGATATATAGATAGATAGATAGACAGACAGTCTGACGGATAGACAGACAGATTGAGAGATATATAATGGATAGTTAGATAGATAGATGGATATAAAGATGTATACATAATTATTCATTAAGATACATAG
>JAWNLW010000587.1:0-15000 GCA_035042075.1 Drosophila macrospina | reverse complement strand
ATTTCAGCTATTTTTATATTATTATATATTTTTTTATATTATATTTCTTTTATATATACAAATATTTAATTTAATTTAATTTTTTTATATTTATTTATTTTTTATATTTTTATATATGCAAACAAATTTATATTTATTTTGTACAATTGAAATATATTTTTTATATATTTAAAATATTTTATTAATTTTCCTCAATTTAATTTAATTAAAAAAAAATAATAATAAAAACTAATTAATACATAAAAAATAATTTATAACTAAATAAATAAAATAAATAATATAATAATTATATTTCTTAATTTTGAATAATAATTTAATAAATTAAAAAATCTAAATGAAAACTAACTTCTAAATAAAAAATAATTAATAAAAACAAAAAAAATATAATTGATAAATAAATAAATACAAACTAGTTAATAAAAAAAAATTATTCATAAATAAATAAATAAAATAAATAATCTAAAATAATTATGAAATAATTTCATAGCTTAACAAATTAAAAAAAATATAAAAACTAATTAATAAATAAAAAATAATTCATAAATAGAATAAAGATTAAAAAAATAATTCTATTTATTTAATTTGAATATGAATTTAATAATTTAAATTAAAAAATACTTTTTAATTACTAAACAAAGTAGAAAATAATAAAATATTTAGAAAAACTGAACAATAGTTTTATTAAATTTTTTTCATAATATAACAAGATATAAATTTGACAGCAAACAAAAATGGAAAAAATATACAATTTTATAATTTCGAATTTGAAATTCTATATGAATAAAATAACTCAATTTCTATTATATATATATATTTCTTTAATTATTATTTATATATATTTTTAAAAAGCTCCTTTAATTTTTTTCTTTTATCTGCAAATATATTTTTGTCAATGGAATTTTCCGTTCAATTGTAAAAATAAAAATAAAAAAAACTGCGTGGAGTTTTGTCCATCAAGTTTCTTGTTTGTATTTGCGGTTCGAGTGTCGTTTGGGCAAATCGAAAAACTGAAAAACAGCTAAGAGCTCTTGTGAATCAACCACCCAATTGGCCAGGCCAGCAGGTGGTGATGTTTAATGGCGTTTCTTGGTGGTTGGCTGCCCCCATTTCCTCCCGCCCGATCCCAACATGAAACATAGTCGACACACATGTATGTTAAAATACAATATTTATATATATATATATATATATATATATATATATATATATATCACAATGCGAGTGAGTACTCGTAACTGCAAGATGACGCATCATTTTGGCAAGCATGTATAAATATGTATCCACATGCTATGTACTATGTACTACATGTATGTAGTAGAGATAAATATAAATATATATATATATATAAATATATATATATGTATATATATATATAATGAACGCTATAAAAGGCGCGACGTGCGCATATGTATTTAAATGTATTTATTATTGACATTGACATTGAAATGCATTTTTGCAGTGTGTCATATAAATAGCCACAGATATACAGATATATATGTAGATAAAGATATACAGACAGATAAAGATACGTATATGGGTATGGGTATTATGTATTTTCAAGAGATGAGTATGCTTTCATCTGACTAATATGCACTCACAGTTACAGATGCAGATAAAGATACAGATACAAATACAGCGGAAGATCGAGTTGAAAGATCGATATAAAGTTGCTGTTGCTGTTGTAGATACAAATACAGACACAGCTACAGCTATAGATACAGCTACAGCTACACACAGCACAGGAAAGTGACTAACCAAAATGTTGAATTCGCTGCTTGTTTCGTTTGGTCCTTCGGTTTTGCCTGATTGCCCCGATACAACACTCAAACGAGGGGTTAACAGGAAACAGCCGGTGACGCACACACAGAAATGCCTCACCACACACCTCACACACACACACACACACACACACACACACACACACAAACACACACTCTGACATAGTCAGACAAATATTTATTAGGTGCCTGGCCCCTAAAAATTTGTCACAATGCAATGACGCACAGTTCACAAACTATTTTTGTGGCAAAAATCAGAAATCAAAAAATAAGAACAATAAATAAATAAAATATATATAAAATATATATAAATAATATAATAATACTAATAATATTTTTATGACACTACACTAATAATACAAATACAATAATTAAAATATGAAACTAATAAAATTGAAATAATTATTTTTTTCTTCAATTTACAAATAAATAAATTAAAAAATAAAAAAATTACAAATAAAAATGTATTATTACAAAATATAAATATTTATAAAACATACAATAATATACAAAAATATAAGAGTAAAATAAAATAAAAATTTATATAAAAATTATTGAAAAAAAGTATATTTTTATAAGAAAATACAAATTAGTGAAATAAATATAGAACGAACGAAATTATTAATTATTAAATAAAAATACAATTAATAAAACTAGCAATTTTTAAATAAAAATAATAATAAATAAAAAAAAGTAATGAACAAAAAATGTAAATAAGAAAATGAATAAATAAATTATTATACAAATATCAACAAAATAATTGAAAAATAAAAAAATAATAACAATAGTAAATAAATAAGATATGAATTAACAAATAATTAAATAATAATAATATTAAATAAATAAGAAAACTAATATACAAACAAATAAATAAGAAAACAATAAATTAATTTTACAAATAAATAAGAAAAATTAATAAAAAAATAAACAAAATAAATTAACAAATAATTAAATAAATTTTTTATAAATTAATAATTATAAATATTAATAAATAAATTTCAATAAATTAATTGAAAAATTAATAAATAATAAATAAATAAGAAAATTAATTAAGAAATAAATAAATAATAAAATGAATTAATAACTAAATAAAGAAATTAAAAGAAAATTTAATTAATAATAATAAAAGCAATAATAAATATAAAAATCTCACGCAATAAATGTTTGCTCAATTTACACAAAAACATTTGATATTATTTAAGTGAAATAACTTTTATTTACCACACCAAAATTGAATAGTATTATTATTATCTGAGTTTTGCTTTGCTTTCTAAGAAGATAAACCTCAACTTAAGCTCACATTTTTAAACAAAAAATACCAATGAAACAATTTAATTTCTTATCAAATAAATTGCATAAAAAATGTGGTTTGATTTTATTTTTATATTTATTTTTAGTGTTCAGAAAGAAGATAAGTGAAGTCGAACTATAAACCGCAATGAGAGTTATATATGCTGTCTATGTGTTATGAATAAATATAAGCTCGTAGTGCTAATTCATATGCAGTGATAAGGAATTCTGATAAGCGCGCAATTAGAAACATACGACAATTAGACAAAAATAGAAAATAGCCAAAAAAAAAAAAAGGTAAGTGAATGAATGAAATTTAATAAAAGTTTAAGTGAAAAGAAATCAACTTCAGTTTAGTTTAGGTAGAGAATATCTTACTTCTCTCCTGATATTTTATTTGTATTTATATATTGTTCAAGTTCATTGGTCGCATTAACGTGCATTTACTGTACGGTTGTGCGTGTGTGTGTGTCTGGTTGTGTGTGTGTGTGTATCTGGAATTTTACCACATTGAAAACTAAAGCAGCTGCCGTTGTTTTTTTTTTCCTCTGTCTCTCTCTTCTTGTTCTTGCCACCTTCAATGCATTGTGTTTATACCCTGCATGATGAGTTTGTGCATTTTGTGGCCACGTTTGTGGCCTTAACTTGTATGCGTTTCTTTTCGCAAGTTATTTAATATTGTTTAGGTCATGTTAACAACTGTTTTGAAGACATAAACAGAACTTATACAGTTGAGATATTTTAAGTAATTGCTGAAAAATTACAGGGTATTCAATAAAATAAACATCTTCAATTCAAATTGACTTTCAATCAAGCAGAAAAAAATGTTTAACTAACAAATATGAAGCTGATATTTAGTTTTTATTATATTTTTTTGGTTTTCTCAACTTTTTCTCAAGCAGTTCACTAGAACTTCTCTAGATTAAATTATTAAAGTATTATTTGAAATAATAATTTAAATAAATGTAATTCAGAACAACTCTTTAGAAAGATCTCTCGCTTGTGTTCACAATAGACAGCTAGGGGGAGTGTTAGGGGTTGGTGCAGAGATCACAATGGAAGTTGAGAAAGATGCAGGGTATCTTAGAATTAAATAGATATAGTTTTGTATTTTTTTTTTTTTTTTTTTTTTTTTTAGTTTTATATTTGATTTTGTTTTGTTTATAATTTAGCACAAAAACTTACATAAAAATCTTTGTAAAACAAATAATAAATGTCATCATCAAGATTGTTGTTGTTGCTGCTGTTGTTGGTATGTGGCTGTATTTGTTGTTGTTGTGGTGGTTGTTGCAGTTGCTGCTGCTGATGATTGCTGTTGTTGTTATTGTAGCTGTAGCAGTTATTGTTGTTGTTGTTATTATTGTTATTATTACTACTGTTGTTGTTGTTGTTATTAGTAATATTATTATTATTATTGTTGTTGTTATATGTGCTATAGTTGCTGTAGTTGTTGCAACTGTTGCTGTTGCTGCTTAAATGTTGTTGCTGCTGCAGCGGTTGCTGCTGTGCGACAATTGCAAATGTTGCTGGTTGCTGCTGATGTTGCTGATGTTGCTGTTGTGGCTGCTGTAGTTGCAATATTTGTTGCTGCTGCTGCTGCGGCTGATGATGTTGATGTTGCTGATGCTGGTAATGTTGTTGATAGCTTTGCGCTTGCAATTGCCAATTTTGCATTGCACATGTATATTATATATACATACATAGGCGTCTGTATATGTATGTGCATGCGTATGTATTTCTTAGCGCTAAAGGAGAAACTTTCTTTTTTTTTAAAAACAATAGAAAAACACACAGTAAAAACTAAAAACACTTATTCTTCTTATTTTCGATTCGTTGCGATTTATACTTTTGTTTACAATTTTTTTTATTTGTAATATTAAACACAGTATTACACAGACACACAGACGCGCACACGCACAAGTTAAATGAATAAACAAATATAAATATAAATTTTATTATTTTTGTAAATTTTCTTATTGTTGTTTTTATTTGTTTGTTTAATTACGCGTTCTTCTTAATAACATTTAAGCAGTTTTTTCTCATATTTATTTTTATTTGCACGCACTTTTATTGTATTATTCTGCTTATTGTTGTTGTAGTTTTCGCTTTGTGTGTGTGTTGTTGTTGTTGCTGTTGCTGTTGTCACTTGCTTTACTACTCTTCTCTTTTTTTCCTTTTATTTTGTTTTTAATTTGTATTTTCAGAACGTAAATTTTGTGTTTTTTTGCTTGGTTTGTTTAGACTTGAAATGAGCTCAAGGTAAAAATTTTGTATCAACGACCGAAACGCGACGGCGACGACGACGACGACGACGACGACGACGGCGACGTTAACGGCGACGTCAACAGCAACTGCGACGTCGAGCAGCTGCAGCTGATGGGCTCTGTTATAATTCGTAGATCTCTCTCAAACACACATACATACATACATACATACAAGCATTCCTGCTTGCTTGTACAATCTGTGTGTGTGTGTGAGTTTGTGTGTGTGTTTGTATGTGTAAGTTCCATTAGGCTTGTGAGCGCCCTTTAAATTGCGTTTGATATTCAACTTTTTGACACTTTGACGAGACAAAATAACACAATAAAAAAAATTACAAAAAAAATAAAATTGTGGTTCTTGTTGTTGTTGTTGTTTTTGGCACACTGCAAATAATTTGTGTTAAAAGTTAAAACAAAAGAAAAGAACAACAACAAAGAGAGGTAGAAGAACACAATGCTATGCAAATGCACATACATACGTACACACGCATACACACATACATACATACGCACATACGTATATTATTATATAGTATGGTGTGTATATAGAAATTAAATTGCCGCAAACAAAAACCGCGCGTTGTTGTTATTGTGTTTGTTATTTTGACTGAAAGCAACGACGACAAATGTCGCCCAGCAAATGTCGATGACGATGCGACGACGACGACGACGACGACGTCAACGACAAAAGCAGCAGCGGCAGCAGCAGCAGTAGTAGCAGCTGGGCAGCGACGTCGACAGCAGCAAACATGCATGTACTCGCCAGAGCGACATGGGAGCGTGAGTGAGAAAATGAACGAGAAGAGAGGAAGGCAGCGCAAGGAGTGTGAGAGCGAGAGACGAAACAAGACATAGGGCGCAAATACACGCGTTGTTTGCCGGTGTGTGTTCACTGTTGTTGTTACTCGTTCTGTTTCTTATTGTTGCTTTTGCATTTGCATTTGCATTTGCTTTTGCATTTGCGTTGGATTTTACAGCAACTATTATGCATGGACAATCACATTGCCATTGCCTCGACATGACCCTGTATGTGTAGCAGTAGAACACACACACACACATCTGTGCACAAAAGGTATAACAACAAACCAACAACAACGAACGAACGAACGAAAAATAGTATAACAGTTCTTATTGTTGTTCTTGTTGTTGCTGTTGAGAAAGCGGAAATAAACGAAGCGCAAATTGCTTAACAGCAATTGCCAGCTGTGGGCGTTGAAACGCACTGTGGGCGTGGTCGGTATATCGAGTGGGATGCACTGACAACTAAACAATAACCAATGCAACAGCAAATGTAATTACACCATTACAACTATAACAGCAACAGCAACAACAACGACGACAATAACATTAGCATGCAGGGTATTCCCAAGTCGTATTCATGTTGCGCCTAAACAATCAAAAAACCATATCTTACACTCGAAAAAAAAAACACTCATTAATGTATGTATACATTGATGATATTTTATGTACGCTATATACATGGTCGAAGTTCATATACCCTACAACACAAACCCAATTAGACAAAAAAATACCCTATGATTTGGAAGAAAAGAGCTTCGAAAATGTTTATATTTGCCAACTCATTGCATCAATATAGGTCACGATCATCTGTAACATTATCCCAATCAACCCTATAACAGTAACTGAAGTATTTCAGAGCAAAAACCCAAAAAAATAAGAAAAAAAATCTTTCATTTAAATCCCTTGAGAAAAATTGAATTGATCGCTAATTGAGTTATTTTTTTTCTTCTGAAATTTAATACAACATTCTCCTGGGAATCTTGATGTAGAAAACAAAAGTATTCACATGACAGTTGAATGAACTTCTCTTCACTCTTCTCTTTGCCTCTGTTTTCTGTTGGCAAAGATTTCGATCATAAGTAGCAGCAATTGAACAATTAGTGAACCCATTCAGCTCTTTTGCCCAAAAGGCAATGTTATGAGCCCAAGAGCTGTTTGTGCGGACACAGTGAAAACCCGCTAAGAATGCACCGTAGATAAATACTTTAAAAGTTTTCCCTCTTATGGGTATTATCGATATTTCAGATAACAAGCGCTGATTGTTTGAATTCGAGCTTGAGTTATACTGCTAATCAATTAATCGAACTTTATTCTTTCCAATGTATCGATAAATATCGATTATTATCTATATTTCACAGAACTAACATTAAATTATCCAGAAACCAATAATTACTCCTTGTTAATTTAATTATTGCATTCACTATCAATCTTTTTCATACATTTGTGTAAATCGATAACAAATCGATAACAACGATATTTTTCGATATTTATTGAAAAGATACATTCGATTTTATTATTAAGTGAATGTGTTAATAAAAAATCTAATGCCTAATATGAAATAGTATGATATGTATATCGATAACCCTATCTATCGATACTTTTGGAAGAATTGCATGTGCGGCAATTTAGACGCACGTGCTCGTATGAGTTCCAGCAATTATTATATATAATAATTGCGATTAAAAATTCGATAAAAATCGATAACAATCGATTATTTTAATTTGTCTGTTTACTAGTTTTATTATATAGATTTAAAAACAAATCTTAACTAAATAACACAACTGCTGATACTGTAAAAGTGTTTAAATAAGTCGATAATTATCGATTATTTACAAAAATATATATATACTTAGTTTCTTCTTCAATACTTGAGTATAATTTGCAGTAAATTCTTGCCGTGCAACGATTGGCTTTCCACTCGGTCAAGTTGTCAGCTGGCAGAACAAAGAGAAGGAAATGCCAGAATGTTATCGAGCCTAATGCGATTCTATAGTATGAACAGATGTCATACTACGTATTATCAGTTAGAGGCGGCTTTTAACCTGACCGTAGCAGTATTATAATTTACACTGTGGTAATTATATAAATAAAGAAAAAAATTTTAAATATAACAATTGTTTTTAGTTGAATGACTAAAGTGAATGAATGACAAAAGAAAACTTTTGTTTTTGTTTTTTTACATATTTATGGCGATTATGATTAAAAACTGTTGGTATTTTGCTTTCTTTTTGGAGCGTACAAATGAACTCAAAGCGATAATACAATTGTGTATGAATGTACATAAAGTATTATATATATATATATATATATATATAGAGTAGGTAAGTATGTACAATGAATTGTTAAAGTGTAGTCATGAGCAGCAACAACAATTTGTAGCTAAGTATACACACAGAGACAGCGAGACAGACAGACCCCCAATAGTATCTCTGTGTGTGTGTGTGTGTGTGTGTGTGTGTGTGTGTGGCAGACGTTGTCGTCAACGTTGCTTGCCGTATCTGTAGTCACAACAACACAGCACTTGGCATGCTCGCCTTCTGTACATAATGTATCTGTATCTAAACATATACTTAGATACATAGATACATGCTGACAGACAGACAGACAGACAGAGGGACAGACAGAGCGACAGACAGACAAGAGAGTCAGTGGAAGGCAGGCCAGGCCAAAGTAAATGCTTCTTTTTGAACCGGTTGAAGTCATATTTGCCACCGTGGAAGAAGAAGAAGAAGAAGCAGAACAACAACAACAACAACGACAACAACTACAATAAGCAAACAGCAATCGTTGTCGACGTAAGCATCGAACAGCGGCGAAAAAAAAATAAAAAAATATATATATATACGCGACGCATTGAGACTATTTGCTACTTCTTATATTAGTATGGGTAGTCCCACAACCATATTTATTATTATTTACTGAAGAAAAAGCTAAAAAAAAAAATAAATAAAAATAAAAAAAAGAGCACAAAACATATTTACAGCTAACTTGTGTCTGCTTTTTGGCCAAGTTTCCTGGGTAACTTCAAAGCGTCAACATGGTCGGCTCAAACAAATGCTTTTAACCACAATTGCAGCTAATCCTCAGACATGACATAACGGTAAACAATATCGATAATCGTTACACTATGTAGATAATCAAGGTTTCATTTGAGACAACGTATAAATAAGTTAATAATGATATCAATATTTCGATAGTATATGTTAGATAAGGCATAGCAATAAGGCTTATATATCGATACATATTTATCGATAACTATATACTGCTAAGGGGCAACTTGTACACGTTGTGTGTGAAAAGCAAGTATCACATGTATCGACATAGTGCTGAAACCGATAAATGCACATACCGAAGCAGCATTTTATTGTTCGATAACAATAACAAATTAATGGAAAAGGCAATAAACACATACATATAGCAGAAGAACAAGCAGATAACATACATTTACAATCGAAAGGGCTAACAAGCGTTTACTGCCTTAAGACAACAATCGATGTTTGTTATCGATAAACCACAAACAGCTGCAAATGTTTAAGCAAAACGCCTAATTCGCATAACGATTAATACAAAAATCCAACGATCAGTGAACTTAAGCTAAATATTGCGACAACTGACTATCGATAATGCAAGTAATCGATATTTTAAGCTTTGCTAATAGTACCATTTCACATAAATGTAATTAATAGCATTTACAGCTGCTAATTTGACCGAAAACACCTCTTCGATAATTATCGATAACACTGAAGCGGATATCTTGCAAGCTACGTATAGTAATAGTATATTTACTATTTGACAACTTCACTCATTTGCTTGGCATCACTCCAATAGATAAGCTAGAGAGTGGGAGGGCGGGAGGGGGGGGGGTGTGTGAACTACTCAAGTGCTAGCTTGAGATACTTTCCTGTATATTGAGATATCATTTGTGAGCTCTGAGCTTTTACGCTTACATTTAACGTTAACGTTGGTAGAATGCCGTGTGTTGACGTTGTCATCGTCTGTCTGTACTTTAAGCACCCCCCAACTCCCCGCTCCCATGGCTTTTCATAGCACTACTAGCTTCAATAACCAGTGAAAAAAGAAGAATATATACATATATACAAACACACACACACACACACACACACACATATACAAAGTGAAAAATTATGTATACACACGCCAATCGGTTTATATCTCAGATATATGCATGTATAACTATGTGTGTGTGTGTGTGTGTGTGTGTGTGTTTGTATATCTGAGAGTTTTGTGAGCTGTAGGTTGTCCGCCGGGAGGTGGCCACAGTGTGGCAAAGAAGCAGAGAAGCTGAAAGGGGGAAGGGGGGGGGAGTGGAGTAGAGTGGCGACAAACGTTGGGTTGGACTGGTCGATTAAAGCGAGTGCTTCAACTGAACTGAAACTGCCTTTTACTGTGAAAAGTGATAGAGAGGATAGGTGGGGGGCTCACCTCAGCTCACCATACCTCACCACAGCACAGCACAACATCTCCTCGTACCCTCGCTTTCCTTTCATTGCCACCCTTCTACCCCCTCCTCTGCTGCAATGGCTCTTTGATAATTTCTCGCTCATTTTGTGACTCGTTGTGAGTGCAAATGTGCGACAGGCAGCAGCTTCTTGTTGTGCTCACCTCTCTCTCTCTCTTTCTCTCACTGTCTCTCTCCCCTCTTGTGCTCCTCATCCACATCTCCACACCCTTTTGCGCTTTTCCCCATTGCAAGCAAACAGCCCACCCATATATACCTCTCCGTTTGTAGGTATGTATCTGTGAAATCTTGTGTATTAATTCTAATAAGAAAGAAAAGTATCTGCAGCGTTGCTGATGCTGATGCTGATGCTGCTGCTGATGCTGACATCGTACGTAGGTAGATAGAGAGCTAAGTGGGCAGCTAGGTAGCGTTAAGTAGTATTTACAGTGAAACCTGTCAACTGGATACAGTCTATAAAGTATGTTATAATCAAAATGTCAATACTTTTGTATTAAGTTCAAGTTATCAACAGAAGTTGCATTAAATGCTAATAGAGCATCATTGCTGAAAGCACATTAAAGCTTTGAATACAGCTTGCATATAAATACTACTACAGCTTTTAGCTTTAATAAAAAGCTTTAGTTAAAGTCGTTACAATAATACAAGTTTCTTGAATGAAATGCTATTCAAGTAGCTGCTGAAAAGCACATTAAAGCTTTAAACATAACACTAAATATATTTAATATTTATATTACTGCAACTTTTAGCTTTTGAAGTATCTTTTATTTAGGTGCTATGGTTAACGCGAGCTTAAACTTTTAGGCATTATAAAGGAAACTTTTGGAAAGCACATTAAAAAGCTTTGAAGCTATTTAAAAATATACAAAAGCTGTTTTCAATGTGAGCTTTAAATTGTTGAAGCAGCGTTAAGAAATACAAACGGAATTCGACGGTAAATATTATTTAAAAAGCTGCTGAAAAGCGCATTAAAGCTTTTATAATAAATACAATATTGACAATATAAGCTTCAAGTAGAATATTCTTTAATTTAATTTAATTATTTAAAGACATTTAGTTGACATAAAGGCTTCCTAAAAGCACATGAAAGCACTCTTAAGTATTTTAGAGCAATTTGAATTTACAATGATAAAACAGCTTTAAATAATATAAGCTTATTGACAACTGATTAGATAACGAAATGACTTTTCAAGCAGCTTTTACAAAGCACATTAATGCTATTGCTAAGTGCTTCTTGATTGCTTACAGCTTTGACAAAAGCAGCACATGACAAAATATAAGCTTTTCGACTAATGGGGAAGATAAATATCAAATGGAAAAGCTACTTTAAAGCACATTAAAGCTTTTATAATGCTAAATGAGTTCAGTAACTGATTAGAGCTTTCGAAGCAGCTTTTAGTTAAGTTGCCAAAGCCCTTATCAAGCAACCTTACAAAAAACTGCTCTGTTTGAATCGTCTAGCGTAGGCAGTGAGCACTGTAGATGAAACTCGTGATTGCTTTTATGCGGCAGCAGCAACAACTTAACGAGTTAGATACGACAACGTTGACAATGCCCATGCACTGATGCCTGTCTTCGGTCTTCAGTCTTCAGTCTTCTTCTGTCTTCAGTCTTCTGTCTTCAGTATTATGTGTTGAGTCTTTAGACTTCTTTCGCTGTTTGTCTTCTTGTTTCTGCTTTGCCATGTTAATTGCCAGAATCTCGGTATCAATTTATAAATGCTTGTATGTGTGTGTGTGTGTGTTTGTGTGTGTGTTGCCTCTGGCAAGATACACACTCATCGATGCTGAAGATACATGAAAGATATACTCGCGATTCTGCGATATATATATATATATATATATATATATATATATATATATATATATATATATATATATATATATATATATATATCTCGCAATATAGTATTCTCTTCTCGCCTAGGCACAACCGTTATCTCAGTTGCGGTTTTATGCAAGAAACAAACAAATACGTGATTTGTGGTACAACAACGCCACTCAGCAGATACACACACACACACACACACACACACACACGAAGAGTTTACAGATACTTTTTGGTATTTTTCTTCGCTAGCGAATTCGAAATGGCGCAACAACAGCAGCGAGTACATAATAGCACAAAGTATATTACACACACAAACACACACGCACACACACACACACACACACACAATATACAAAAAAAAGAATCCAACAAAGAAGAAAACGGAAAAAAACAGACGCGTTAAAAGCAAAGCTTGTAAAAATTCATGAGCGC
Organism: Drosophila macrospina; assembly: GCA_035042075.1. Taxonomy (NCBI): domain Eukaryota; kingdom Metazoa; phylum Arthropoda; class Insecta; order Diptera; family Drosophilidae; genus Drosophila; species Drosophila macrospina. The sequence continues at coordinate 2,128 of JAWNLW010000587.1, read as the reverse complement.
ATTTTATAGGGCACTTTTTGGGTTTTACATACCCCATTTGGGGCGCAAGGGGTATATAACTCTATGGGTTGCGATGACTCACAGTGCATTAAAGCAGGGTATTACAACTGTAGAGCATACAGCTGCTGCTTAAGTATGAATAACCAAACTTAAGTAAATGTATGTAATGTATGTATGTAAATGTATTTTTATTAAATTTAATATTTAAACATTTTTATACATTTTTTTATATGTATTAAAATATATTAATAAATCATTTCAACTGTTGCTTAAAATGCATAATATTGAAACTTGAATTGCTGTTAATATATTTAAGTAAACACATCATTAACAATTTATATTGTTGAAAATACAATTATTTATTTACAAACATTTCTCAGTAATCATATAATTGCTGAGTCGCAAAATCTATGGAAAAATGCAACTAAAATACTATTATTGAGAAATAAACTATTTATAGATATTTCTAGCCAATCAGTCGAGTAACTTGACCAAGTTGAGCAAGTTATAGTCTACGGAAAATCCAAGAAAAGCTTTGTGCCAAATTTGAATATGCATTTTTTTCATCTTCTTCTTCTTCTTCAGCTCAAGTGAAATTCTTAGAGAAACTTATTTAGCTTTATTGCATTTGCAAATATATTTTTTTATTTTTTATTAAGCTTTATACGATTTAAGAAGAAAAACTTATGAAAAAATCTTAAAAAAATAAACAAAAAAAAATAAAAAAATTGTAATTAAGTTAAATATGCAGCTACAAGCACAGCAATACACAGTTATGTTACGTTAGTGATGTGCAAACAAAGCATTGCTATCGATTTTCCTATCGATTCTTTTACATTTAACAATAATCCTTTAATAGAGTAAGCTTTATCGGGTTTTTGCCTGTCCACCCAGCTGATAGTCGAGGAACGTACGTTAATCCAGATTAGTTGATAAATTGTGAAAGCACCCTGTATAAATCATGTTACGCTCTTTCAGTCACTTAGAATTTCAATTTGCTCAGTCTGTTAATCAAACACAAATTTCTGCTTTAAATATACACATATACATTCAAGTATATAAATATGTATATGTATGTATGTATTAGTCTTTAGACTAGCGCACACACACACATGCACATTCAATAAGCAACAACAACAACAACAACAGTTTTTGCAATTGGGGTTCAAAAACACCAAACAAAAATTTGGCCCACATTTTTGCGCATCCATTTTGCTCTGTTGTTGTTGTTGTTGTTGTGCACAATGTTCTTTCCAGTTAGAGAGATGTTGGATTTCATACATCTTCATTCACCCACCCACCCAGACTTCCCCTTACCAACCCCCTCCCCCTCCACCTAACACAAACCATCACAATCCCCTTTTTGGTCCCTTGCCCGCAACGTCACTGTGTGGCAATATTTTTTTGCTCATTGCTTTTTGCTTTGTTTTGTTCCGTTTAGTTTAGTTCAGGCTCTCGCTCTCGCTGTCTCTCTCACCCTCCCCCCGCCTACCCTTTCTATCACACGCTGGGGCTACCTCGCGCTCGCTCTCACAGAGAGAGAGAGAGTGACACAGGGAGAGAGCGAAAGAGAGCGCGCGCTCTTGTCTTGTATCTCGTTGGCACTCGCAGTCTTTCTCTCACTCTTTCTCGCTGTCTCTCGCTCTCTTTCTCTCTTCCTCTCTACCAGCAAGCGGCATTCACTTTATGCTGTTTAGACTTTATGAAATAAAATTGTTTAAACAAAATGCAATGCACAATAACAGTGCACCCACATACACACACACACACACACACACACATGCAAGTAGTGCAAGTGCCCTCTCTCTCGCAGTCGCATTTCTCTCACAGTGCCCGTTTCTATTGTGCTTTTGATTTTGCTCTCTGTAACTGCACAATAATAATAACAACAACTGTAGCGACGACGACTGTGGCGGCGGCGACCACAACAACGACGACGACGGCGGCAACGACACAAAAAAAAAAATCAGCACAAAACACAAACACACACAATAACAATTGAAATTGTGAGCAGAAATTAACGCGAATAACGTACAGAAACAACAACAACGATGATGAACAATAAAAAAAAAATAAACATTGCTTTTTCGTTACCGTTTTGATTTTGATGGCGTTTGAATTGCGACTG
>JAWNLW010000586.1:0-13197 GCA_035042075.1 Drosophila macrospina | reverse complement strand
GACGGACATGGCTATATCGTCTCGGCTGTTGATGCTGATCAAGAATATATATACTTTATAGGGTCTGCCATGCCTCCTTCTGCCTGTTACGCACATTTCGCTTTCGTCAAACCTAGTAGACTTTAAACTTTTAGTTCAGAGTCTAAAAATATATTTATTGAAGTTAATTAGACTCTGAACTAAAAGTTCAAAGTCTACTAGGTTTGACGAAAGCAAAATGTGCGTAACAGGCAGAAGGAGGCGTGGCAGACCCTATAAAGTATATATATTCTTGATCAGCATCAACAGCCGAGACGATATAGCCATGTCCGTCTGTCCGTCTGTCCGTCTGTCCGTCTGTATGAACACCTAGATCTCAGAGACTATAAGAGCTAGAGTAACCAAATTTGGTGACAACACGTGTATTGTTTGCAGGCAGATCAAGTTTGTTTTAGATTTTTGCCACGCCCCTTCCGCCCCCGCAAATCGAAAAAAACGTATAACTGAAGCTACCGACTTTAGATTTAATTCAGATTTGGCACATATGGAGAATGTCCTTTTCCGGACGTTTTCTGAAGATTTCAGCACGATAGGATCATAAACATAGAAGATATTAAGAAATGAATGATCACCAGATTCATGGCAGCTGTACCGCCAAAATTGTTTTAGCTAGAACAACAACAACCAGAAACGCCGCAAAGGCGCGAGTTCGAATCCCACTGCTGACAGTTCCAAATTACATTTTTTAATAATTATAAATTAATTACTTTTATTTTATATATACATATAATATTAATTTTGCCTTATTTGTCAGAAAATGTTAAGAATTTAAAAGAAAGCAATAACCAAATTTCGTTAGAAATTTGTATACATATACATATGTATATATATGACAAATGCAAAAACTCGTGCTGTATATGTATTGACGTTGCCGACTGCGCAGTATGTAAGGCGGTGGCTCAAGCTGTAGGACGTACGATTTGCGTGTAAGAGGTCTGCGGTTCGAATCTCGGTGCATCCCAAACAAAATTTTAATGTTTTTAAAATTTTATAAAAAGCAATATATATGCACAAGACGCGTTTTTAACCACCAATTGATTTGTCAGCATAGTTTTCATAATAAGCATCTCAGTAAAAACAGACGCGCGCTGTACAGTTACAGTTATACGTGTATACACAGCAACGCGCAAAAAAAGTAACGGTTGTTTGTTTTCCCTTTCGCTCTTGCGCGTTCACTCACTATTGCTGCTCTCTTCCAAGAACGAACGATAATGAGTTGAACATTGCTTAAGCTTAATTTGGCTTTAAATTAGTTTTATATTTGCTTTATATTTTTTTGCTTTCCCCGATTAGTTCAGAGTCTACCATAGACGTTGTACGACTGTAGCTGCCTGACTTGTTTTTTATTTATTTGGTATTAAAAATCTAACATAAATTCGATTTGCTCACTACCTCTTATGTTAGCTGAGATCGATCCGTTCGTATAGACAGACGGACGGACAGACGGACATGGATCATTTTATCTCGGCTATTGATGATGATCAAGAATATTTATACTTCATAGAGTCAGAGACGTATCCTTCTGCCTGTTGCATACATGTGCACAGACTAATTATACCCCTTTTTGCCAATGAATTCCCCAGTTTCATCATGTATCGACGGTTTCTTGAAATTATTCGAATGAAAGAATATCTCAAAAATTACTAAAATTTAAAAAACATTTTATAGTTGGTTGTGCAAATAAATAACAATGAAGGTGTATAGTGACTTAGTTGTAGCCAAATTTATTTATTTTCAGAGTCTTTCTTTAATTATAAAAAAAGTTTTAGAAAATTACTTGTATCATCCATGTTTTCTATTCTCAGAAATATAGTTCATGATATGGTATATAAATTTTCTATTAAAATAAAGCAGTCGAGGAGAAACTGGAAATTTTAAACCCTGTATTAAATGTACATAGTCTTCTAAGTTTGGCGTAATCGAAATGTGCGTAATAGACAGAAGCAGTCATTTCCGACTCTTAAGCCTAGCTCTTCAATCATAAGTACGAGTAGTTAAAAAGATTCGAAACCAATAAGCGATTTGTTAAAACGGAACTTAACTTTTCGTTTAAAGCCTATTCAAGTGACAAATAAGTCGAAAAAGGTGTTTCTATCGAAGTTCCAAGCATCTTACAGACGACGACGAATTAATATTAATATTGTTATTATACCAATAATTAGGGAAAGGTGCCCAGATTTATGAGGGATCTTAAGTTCTCTAAATTCATAGTCATTTCTTTAAACATAATTAATAATTGGTCTATTTCTGCGGTATGATTAATTGTATTGTATTTTAGAGGGTTCCATATTATTTTTGGGACTTTGCTTATATAGATAAGTGCATTTTTCGGTTTGCTTTTAATATTTTATCTAATGTTCTAACACTGCAAGCTGAATTAATAGTTAAAATGACTTGATCAGGTAATTTTATTAGTTTTACTTACAAGTTACTTATATACAGGTTATACTACAGCTGCATATGCTTTTGTCCTAACGTATATGTCTGCATTTTAAGCCAACTTGGTCTTCTACGAATTTCTAGCATTTTCAGCTTTTCTAAAAAGGATTCCCAATAACTATCAACCTCACTTGGTAATTGTTGGTCCCATTTTGTTCAGCTAACCATAATTTTTACCTAGTACTGATTATAAAAATGATGATAATATTTAAATTAATCTCTAATAGGTTCCCATTGTAGCCCTAGAGTTTTGACTACCACATTTTCTTCAATACATAAAACTTTGTTCTCTTTTGAACCCTCTAGGGAAGCAATAATTTTTGAAATATTTGATACTCATTCCCTTAAATTAAGTTCTGCATTTTCTAATTAGTTAGATACTAATACGACTTAGGCTTCAGCGACTTCGGTGTCAGCGCCTGTCATTAAATCTTTTTATTTTCACACTTATGTGTAATTTATAACAGGGTACTAGTTGTTAAATGCAGTTCCATAAATAAGTATTGCTTATTTAAAAAAGACTACAAATTTCCATTTTATTTTAAAATAATTAAATTTTTATAATTAAATAATTATTTTAAATAATATCAAATTTATATTTTTGGACTCTTGGACCTATCCACATTATATACGTACAGTGAAGAGTGCTGGTCCAGCGGTGTGGCAGTTGCTCCGCCTCTCAGTACAGCGAAGGTTCTTTAACTGCTTCTGATACGGGTACGTCTTCTAATGAAGATTATGGTGGAAGGCTTGACTTCGCCATCTTTGTTAATTACTGGCCTTGTTGTTTAGCAATGTATTTATTAAATAAAGCAAAGCTAATTTCGACAGCGCGCCTGAGTAATGCTGGTTTATTCTTAAACGTATATTAGAAAACTGAACTATAGTATAAAATTGTATTGAAAAGAAACATAAAAGATAAATAGCTATAGTCGGCAAGCCAACGCAGCATAAGCGATAACCATTGTGGCCAGGTCACTGAACTCATGCGGAATATGCTTGGGGCAATGGTTATAGTTCTGTGCAAGCTTCTTGTACAAAGTTATTCGTGCGCAATTCTAAAAAGTTATTCGTGTGCAAATCTGTAAAGTTATTCTGCAATCATATGTGTTAACTATTTCTCTCCAGATTATGACCGTCCTCGGTTATCTTAGAGTTGTTGATGGTCTTTCGTATTTCCCATGAAGCTTGTCTTCTTTTTGATACTTGCCATATGGTGACAAAGCCACTTAGAATGATGCTGAGAGCAACACCGACAACAATCCATGTGTTGAATAAGTCGGCGGATACCAACTCGCTTTTGGATTACATGAACCTGCTATGTCTGGCATCGTATTTTATATCGCACGCTGGTTCACATTTCTTGTGCCACTGATAATTGCGGAGAATCGCAAAATGCTGCGTGTGTTCCGTTTGTAATGATCTCTGGGCCATTGTCTGTACTGACCCTTGCTGTGCTCTTGTTGCTAATTATAATTCCATCATCTACTTGCGAAATAGGCTTCAGGTGGCTTCGTGCGGCAGGAGGCAGTGCCGGTAGCGTGCAATGCTCGTGCGCAGGTGTCTTGTGCTGTTAATTTACAATCGGATACGAATGCTGTTAACCGCTAGTACGTCATCGTTGCATTCGGCTATGGTGTTATCTTGTAGCTGCAGTGTGACATGTTGGTGTGATACCGGGAAGATGGTGACTTAAGTACAAATTAATTTAATTGTAGGGTCGGCTATGAGTATATGTTTAATATTTAATTTTCGATGCTTTATTTTTATGATCAAACATATTGGGATTTATTATATCAGCCTTAGCTAATGTAATTGTGAGTATCAAGTTTGAAATTTGTTTTATTAAAATTATATTTCTCATTAATATTGTTTCATATAAATTCGATGTATCAACTAGCTCATTCTTTTTTGCTTTAATTATTTCATTTACGGTATCTGTGAGTTTATAAATTTGCTATTGTGTTTTCGAATTAATTACTAATTGCCTCTTGTTTGCATCAATTAATTTTGACTCTGATCACCAAACTTTTTCAAAATCGGTCGCATCTGTCTTGCCAGCTGTTACTTTTTGTGCAGAGCCTAGGAAGTCTAGGCTTCTTGCCATTCTATTTTGCACTTTTACTACGGACTACAAATTTCTAATATGCTCTATATCCAATTCTATCAACTTCCGCATGTGCAATTAAGGGAATAATGTGGCTAATTTTGCGGTTTCATCTATAATACTAGAAAATTCTGTCTGGTTGCTCGAATGCATGCTAACTTATTTCCCAACCTTTTATTGTTTTCTTCAAACACTTTTTCACCTAGTTCAAAAGCTCTATTTCTATCTTTCAATATTATCATATTGTGCTTCTACAATTTTATTTTTATTGGTATGCATGAGTTTGTTAGACGCTGCGTGAATTTCGTCGATCTTAATTTGGTCCGTGACCGGGGGTACGATCGATTGTTGACTATTTTTGCCCTCAAAATTAAGTCAACTGTGTCAGCAGACATTTTTCCAAGTTTAAAAGATTTAGCTATATCCGCACGAGTGCCATGAAAACGTTCTACTTGCCCATTTGATCAGCTGTGAAGATCCGTCCATTAAAAGTGTTCTAATTGTCTCCTTATTGACAGCGGCTTCTTTGTCGCAATAAATCGTTTTCGTTTGTGGAAATAGGTTTAGAAGTTGTAAGTAAGAAATGTTTTTTTTTCCGTTGGAAAAATGTGAATATGTAGCTTTTTTCCATATGATATGATTGTTATTGGTGATGATGGAATCGGTGTGACTCCAATAATGTGTTTCTTTGGGTGCCTGTCGTGTTTTGCTTTTGTACATGTCTTGCAATTTATTACCGCCTCATTGGCTAACTTCGCCATTTTCGGAAAATAATAAACACTAAGGATTTGTGTCTTTATTTTCCTAAGCGGCTCTATGCGCGCGATTGTATTCAGTGGTGACAATTTCAATTTGTTCTGGTCTGTAAATTCTATAACCACATTCTGCAATGCCAGAACTTAATTGACGGAAAACACCAAATCATGTTATATTCTGGCTAACGTTGGCAGATCACAGTAATTCGCATATATTGAGTTCATATTCATTAGTAGATTGATTACTTCAAATAGATGGTTTTTATTTGTGAAATTTATTAGGTGGGGTATTTTTTTGTCAAGAAGTATGATGTCTCTTTTAACGGGAATTTGAACTGGTTCTTGAAAAATGTAGAGACTTTTCTGTCGAATCAATCGTGTAGGATATTGATGTATGGTCTGACTGTACTTTATTTTCCAAATTGCATTGAGTTCGTCAATGGAGGATTTCCATCTTTTGATTTTCGCATTTGTGTTCCTGTCGAAGACAGCGAAGGCAAGGGGTTGGTGGTCTATGAAAATGTTGATATCTTTTGACCCATACAGGTAATTTTGCAATCATGGTAATAGGTGTTCTTGAGACAGAACTGCACCGATGCCGTCGATGGAAGCGTCAGTGGTGAATAATATCCTCGGATGCCAGTATGTTCCTTAGACTTTCGAAGGCGTTGAGTTGAATTTCATTGAACTCAATTTTAACCTTCTTGGACATATTCTAACCGATCCATTTTCTCCTTTGAGAATGTTGGTCAAAGGCCTTGCTATAATCGCAAAATCCTTAACAAATCCTCTGCAATAACTATCTAGGCCCAGGAACTGAACAAGTTTTTAGGCTCAACATATTCCTGTATAACTCATCCACATAAACGTAGCATATCTTTCCTATGTGTTCTCTCATAATATCGTCAATGGTTCTTTGAAATATGCTTCCCGTACTTCACACCGATTACCAAGAACGCCGCTTTTCGCTGATCTGTTCCGCTAGGTATTGACTTGTTAGTACAAATAGGAGCGGCATTAGACTTGCAAAATAGTACTAATAAATATCAAAATAAATAGGAGCAATTTAACTTCCATTACTGTGACAGAGTAAACTTCACAGATGTTAACGATATAATAGTGCCCATGTCCGTCAAAAAGGAATTCAATGGCATGATATTGAAAAGGTCAAAGACGTTTTCGACCTCTAACGAGGCATTACCCTTTAGCACTTCGGTTATCGCCAGGATTCTCACTATAGATAACGAACCAATATATAGAAGACTATATCCGTACCCAAATGGAGTTTCTGATTTCGTAAACAACGAAATCAAGCAATTACTTAAATATGGTATCATTAGACCGTATAAATCCCCATATAACAGCGGTGATAACAATGACCCTAGATCTGAAGTCGGGGAACCATCAAGTTTATCTAGCAGATAAGGACCGCAAAAACGGCATTCTCTGTAAACGGTGGGAAGTACTGGTCTTGTCGTTTACCTTTTGTATTGAAAGAACCATTGAAGATATTATGAGAGAACACATAGGAAAGATATGCTACGTTTACGTGGATGAGCCGTACAGGAATATGTTGGGCCTAAAAACTTGCTCAGTAATAGCCAAACCTTAGACCTACATCTTCAAAGGAGGAAATGCCTCGGTTAGAGAATATTATTCTCAACTAACGCTTCCATAGACGGCATCGGTCAAGTTCTGTCTCAAGGAGGGAAACCAATTACCATAATTTCGCGAGCGCTAAAGCAATGCAAACACGCTAGTCGCATTGTCTGGGCTTTGGGTAAATTACAAAATTACCTGTATGGGTCAAAAGATATCAATATTTTTATAGAACACCAATCCCTTACCTTCGCTGTCTCCGACAGGAACACTAATGCGAAAATCAAAAGGTGGAAATCCTACATTGACGAGCCCATTGATTCTAGATCCTCTAGTTTCTGATATTGACGTGTTCGTACAGACAGACTCACGGACATCGCTCAATCGACTGTTGATACTGATCAAGAATATATATAATTTTATGGCATCTGTAAAGGGTATAAAAAACAAGATGTTTGATTGGTATCGGCTTTTTAGTTACCAATCAAATGTGTTATTGTATTAAGTAAGAGTATTTTAATTCAAACCTTAATTAGACCCAGTACCCAAAGTATATTTGTTAGAATTGCACACCAATCAAGAGAGGGTTCGAATCTAAATCGATTCCTTTTGCTTCTGATGTGTAGTAAATATTTCCATTTTTTTTTTATGAATATATAAATGTTTGCATTGCACTCAAATTTAATTTTTGGCACTTACCATTTAAAATCTTTATTTTATTATATTTATATTATTATATATAGCATATCTATATGAGAGCTTAGATATGAATACTTTCCCAATTGCCACATTTTATTTATACTCTTTTCTTTTACTTTCACCACCAAGTAATTTGTGCAAAAGCTTTGAGAACAACTAAGTCCGTCACTCCCACTGTCTGTATGAATGCTTCGATCTTAACAACCATAAGAGCTAAAACCCCCAAAATTGGCATAAAGGTTCCTGATTACCCTCCGCAGATTGAATATATTTTAAATATTCGATACTCTTCCACCATTCACTATAATTTAAAAAAGTGAATATACTACTTATTTAACAGTAGCTTGAAAAATAACATTGTAAAAAAAGTCTGAAAATTTCATAATTATTGGCCCATAAATATGAAAGAAAAAAAGGAAAGCATAGAAATTCAATGCGTTATGTGACTTTATATTTTTATTCAGAAAATAATTTTCTTAAATTTGGAACTACCCGGAATGTTTTATAAGTAGATTCTCCAATTCTTACACAAATTTAGAATCGAAGAGCCATTGGGCAATAGTATTGAGATAATAAAGTAGGGACAGAAAAACTAAGTTATGATATTAGCTCCAAATGTCAATGTCACCACTAATCAGTTTCTGCACTAGAATTATAATAGGCTGTGTTTTACGACTAGCTAAAAAAGAATGTTTATTAATGAAGTCTGCTTCTGCAAATCAAATAGAAGATAATATATTTATATATAGAACTCATGCGGCAGGAAATGCATTGAGGACACTTTGTGGTAGAATATCAACTGGCAAAATTCTTCTTTGGTGCTGGCATGTGTCCATGTTAACTCGCCATTGTTAGACTTAAGGATTAAAGTGGCAATCAATATAGAACACTTTTGCCTTCAACTTTGAATTGATCGAAGGTAATTACTTTACATGTCCCACTCTTTCAGAACTGTGTTGCATTCCAGAATATTTATTGAGCACATGTTGGTGGACTATTGCGACAATTAAGTGCTGCATTGCTGTGCCCGTCTGCCTCACCGGTAAGGTCATGCACATGGAACTAGTCAAAGATCTGTATTGCTTAATTTATGAGCGCTTTGAAGCGGTTCTTATTTGTTTAAGCTTTCCCTATGCAGTGGCCAATAGTTCTATGGATGACACTAATTTCTAGTAAGGCGGATGCATGTGCGGATCTAAAGACGGATTAGAAGAGCCAATAACATATGCCTGCTGCCTCTTAAAGACGATGATGACGAACAGCTTTGCAACTGGAAAGGCAGTAGCTGTTGTATTGACACACACTGTCGAATTGTACTGTGAAGCTACCTAATATCATAGCCAATATATCTAAATAATACTCTTAATAAACGAGTACATAGAAATCAACTTGGTGATTTGATGTGTTTGTATTTAATACAGCTATTAAAGAAGCGTATCAGTATAGTGTACTCTTAAATGTCCTAACTATACATTTTTAGTAATAACCTATCGCAATTAACGATAGTTTTAAGCTGAGTAATTTGGTGTGGAGGCTCATGCAGCTCTCAGTTATTTCTTCAAAACCTGGTCACAAACTAATTCAAAATTTCCAAATAAAAACATACTTAACAGCGTAAAAAAAATTGTGGCCACCTTTCTCAGAGTAGATACTTATAACTTAACAGGTGCTTGGCAAATTCCATTGAGAAGCAATGCTGAAAGTTTCATCAAGAGATTCAGAAAAAGAAAAACAAAATTGAACTGCTTGCGCTTTATTGTTAAAGGGCAGATGTGTGCGAGTGATGTAGCGCTCACCTTTGGCATGCAGACGAACTTATTGAAACTATGTGACATGTATTGCATTTGGCACTAAGACTATATCGTCGTGATATAGATATAGGGAATTGGGATATTTTCAGTTTAGTTGTAGTTTGATAAATAATCTAAATACTTTTACTATAGAGATCTGTACCGGGTATTATACTGTCATGTGCGATTGTTTTTCTTAGTTGTTTCGTACTTGGAAACTTTAATTTGCTTGATGTGGTACGGTCTAATTGCAAGTTTTTGATTCCATCCAGTTCTAATGAATTTATTAATTCTATATTAGACTTGTCTCTTTCTAAAGTTAATTCCTAACTGTAAAGGCCGTCTACTTGATCTCATTTTTGTAACAGATCTCTCTGTGGATTACTATCTTGCATCGATTCTCCGGTTGTTCCTGAAGACTCGTTTCATCCTATTTCAGATTTAGTTTTAGAGCCGCCATCTTGTGAGCCAATGACTTCCATTAATTCAATGGTAAAATGCCTTACTTTCGTTAAGCTGCTTATTCTTAACTAAATACTCTTATATTGAATACAGATTGGACACAACTGTACTCTTGTACTGATCGGGAAATCCTTTTAAATTCGCGTTTCGAACTTTATAACGCTTAGTTCGCGTTTTTACAATGATTATTTGAATCGTTGTCGATTACAATTTTCTGACATTCCTAGTATATTCTAAAACTTTGTTAATATGAAACGTAAATCATCCTCTTTACCCTCTTATGCATCCTATGCTCTGATCAGTTACTGCTGAAAGTTCGTTACTTAATAAACTTAATTCAATCATGCTTAGTTATGCACCAGGTCCTGATGGAGTACTAGGATGTATGCTTATGTATTGTGCCGGATCCCTTAGCCGGCCAGTGCATTCCCTTTTTATACCCTCGATTAATTCCTGCTCTTTCTCATCCATTTGGAAGGAATCGTATATTGTTCCACTTCATTAAATTGGATCTTGGTTTATTGTAACAACTATAGAGGTATTTTCAAATTGTCCGCTGTGCCTATGGTGTTGGAGAAAACTATTACATCTCAATTTCAATACTTATGTAGCTCTATCATTTTACCTTTCCAACATTGTTTTGTGATATCGACATCTAGCGATCAGCGGATTTCAGAATAAGATGCAAACTGATGTCATTTACACTGAGTTCAGTAAGGCTTTTGACTCTGTGAACCACTGCCTCCTGCTTAAAAAACCTAATTTTATCGGTTTTCAATACAAACTTCTTATGTGGATCCAAGAAAATCTTAATTTTAAAACTTGCATATAATGACATCAACTCTAATAATTTCTTACAAGCATATCTTGATTCCATTTATACCTGGTGTGTAGCTATATTGTTACAACTAAACTGCTCTAAATGTAAGGTGCTATCATTTTATCGATACAGGCCTCATATTTTCAATTACACGATCGATTGGATGCCTCTTGGGAGTTTGAATCAATTAAAGGAATTAGGAATTCTTCTAGATTATAAATTGAACTTTGATCTCCATATTTCTTATAGTGTAAGGCTACTCAAGTACTTGGGTTCATCAAACGATGATCTAAAGAATTTTACTTAATATTTTGCTTGTTCAGCTTATTCCAAATGCTGATCTTGTTTGTACTCTTCCCAATATTATATACACCAGGACAGAAATGAGACTGTACAAAGAAAGCTTTCACTTTTCGTGCTTCGGGCTTGAACTGGGTTCCTGGTAATGACCTTCCCTCCTACTCTAGTAGACTCTCACTAATAAAACCTTTCGTCTCTAACCAATCGTCGCATCATACTGGGTGAGTTATTTATAGTTAAACTAACTAATCATGAAATTGTCAACTGTGCTATTAAACCTCTCGCATGTACCGCTAACTACGCTGCGTATAAACCATTTCGAGTATTCTGTGCTGATTATAATAGTTTTTTGGAGTATACAACTTAGACCCTCAGATACATTCTCAATTTTAAATTTAGGCTTAACTTAATATATTTTATAAAATATTTTTGTAAGTGCCCAAAATGTTTTTTTCTTAACATTAGTTTCAATATTTGTATGTAATGCCGGTTTTCGACTTTAAATAAATAAAAAAAAAAAAATATTAATAATTCAGATGTTCGTGTTATTTATGCTGTATGTATGTATGTAGTTTCACATGTGTATTCGAACAAATTTTTATATTCTTTTAATACTCTGGCCCATTCTTAATCAATTGCCGAGTCATTTCAGCCACATCCATCTGGCAATCCGTCTATCTGTCTATAAAAATGCGTCGATCTTAGCAACCTCTAGAGCTAGAGGCCTTAAGTTTGGCATAAAGGTTCCTATGTATATAGATCGAGTTTAAATTTTAAATACATCGCTCCTTCCAACAAATCGAAACGTCCACATATCTTAGACCAGTTTTATTTAAATTTTGCTTGAAAAATATCTAATAAAAGCAATGCTTAATGTTGTATCAACGTCTATAAATAAGAAAGATAATCAGGAAAGAAAGAAAATTAGCTCGTCCGTGAAATTGCCAAATATGGTCTCTAACCCAATAAACAGCAGCCACACCTTGGATATGAATCAGAAACGACCTGGCCGAGAAGCGTACAGCTCAATCAAATTCAATTATATAATAAAATAATATTTGTATATAGATATATATATTTATACATTTTATCACATTTTTTGTATACAATCGTCAAAATCAAAGATGAAATTACAAAAAAACTTCCAGAATAGAATAGAATATTTTCGGCTCTTGTTATTCACAAAATTATGATAGTAACTAAATTGAATCAGATAGATGAAGAGATATGATACCTTAAAATAAAAAAAGTAAGCTGAGCAATCTGGTCGAAGAACTCTTTAATATCACTATTTTGCATTTCCTAGCTTCAAGAATCTAATATAACTGTGGTTTGACATTTATCAGTGATGATAAATTCTAAAATAAGGTGACGTCACATTTAGATGTTTAATATTTACTCTCAATTATAAATAATAATTGATTAAACACTACCTACAACATTTAAACAGATGGAGTGGCCGATGGGCGGTGTTGTTGAGATCTGGCATTCATAGATTCCCGAATCCTTGTGTTGGGCATAGCGTATGCGAAGTGTCCAGTCTTCAGCATGTGGTGAGTGCATCGCTTCAAACCGCTGATCTGAAGTGTATGTGTAACGACCACCGGTGAGAAGGTGAATATCTCGATGACGCACCCAGGACACCTGAAAAAAAATATATACTTTCTTTTTATGCATACCCTTAAAGAGTGCTATAAAAATGAAGATACAGCATGATTAAAAAAAAACAAGTCAGGCAGCTACAGTCGGGGTACGACTGTGGGAGACTCTGAACTACAGAACGAGTTTTTGCATTTGTCCTATATATATATGTATACGAATTTCTAACGAAATTTGGTTATTGCTTTCTCTTAAATTCTTAACATTTTCTGACAAATAGGGCAAAATTAATATTATATGTATATATAAAATAAAAGTAATTAATTTATAATTATTAAAAAATGTATTTTGGAATTGTCAGCAGTGGGATTCGAACTCGCGCCTTTGCGGCGTTTCATGTTTTTGTTGTTCTAACTAAAGCAATTTTGGCCGCAGAGGTGCCATGAACCTGCTGATCATTCATTCCTTAATATCTTCTATGTTTATGAACCGATCGTGCTGAAATTTTCAGAAAACGTCCGAAATAGAACATCCTCCATATGTGCCAAATCTGAATTAAATCTAAAGTCGGTAGCTTCAGTAATACGT
>JAWNLW010000585.1:0-65000 GCA_035042075.1 Drosophila macrospina | reverse complement strand
ACGACGATGATGACGAAAACGACGACGAAGAAGACAGTGATGATGAAGACGAAGACGATGTAAACGATGAAATCAATGACCAAGAAAGTGTGTGCGAAAGACGCTTGAGTGAGCGAGACAACAATAACGACGTTCGCAGCATACACACAGTTGAAAGCCCAACACTACGACGTGCAGAGAATGGAAGGCGAAGCAACATGCAACGACGCAACTACGACGACCAACAGGCGCCGCGATTCGTGTTAAATTTTCGCGACATAGAGGAGTCTATCCGAGTGTTCGACGGCTCTGACGAAATTGCTGTCGAAGTATGGATAACAGAATTTGAAGAGCAAGCTGAGTTTATGTGCTGGACCGATTTACAAAAACTAATTTTTGCAAAGAAGTCACTAAAGGGCATTGCCAGAATTTTCATTTTAAGCGAAAAACATATAAACTCATGGAAGGCTTTGAAGAGTGCGTTACTAAGCGAATTTAAGTCAAGAGTCAGTAGTAAGCAAATTCACACGCAGTTGAGCGAGAGCAAACGCCGATCTGGTGAGAGTGTTTGCGAGTACTTTTATCGCGTAAGAGATATTGCAACGCGAGGCAATGTGGAAGAAGACGCCCTTATGCAATACGTAATTGATGGTGTAGATGAACTGGCATTAAATAAATCAATTTTATACGGTGCAAAAAATATGAGTGAATTTAAAGACAAATTAAAAGACTATGAAAAAATATGTGACAAAATGAGGAAGAGCGATAAAGCTGAAAAAGATAAGAAGAAGCAAGCTGTGCAAAATAATACAGTAGTGGCCAAAAAAGAGGTGGTTTGTTACAACTGTGGCGAGAAGGGACATTTGTCTAACAATTGCAAAAGCAAAGATAAAGGAAGAAAATGCTTCAAATGCAATCAGTTTGGCCATATTTCGAAAAATTGCAAGCAAAATGAAGAAAATCAAAACATAGGTGTATTTAAAAGCGGTACTTTTGACGAATCGACTGTAATGAGAATTGACGCGGTGGTCGATAACTCAATGATCGACATAAACGAGGCGGTGAACGAGTTAACACAAAACGAGGTACGCGAAATAATATCAAAGTATAAACCGGAAAAGTCGTTAAAAAACGAAATGCCAATTTTCTCGCGTCCGCGGCGATGCGCGTTATCGGAGACTCGCGTAATAGAAGATCAAATTGACGAAGGGCTGCAGAATGGTTTAATGAAAGAGTCTGAATCTGAGCTTACGAGTCCGGTAGAAATGGCGCAAAAGCAGGACGAAAATTTGAAGACGATCATAAAGCTCATCAGTGACGACGATCAACAACACGAAGACTATTTTGTTAAATCGGGAATCCTTTACAAATTAGTCAACGACGCAGAACTCATAGTGGTCCCGAAGGATATGCAGAAGTCGATTATCGCCAAAGCTCACGATAGAGGACATTTCTCTATTAAGAAGACAAAGGACCTAATCTGTAAGGAGTTCTACATACCGAATTTGGACGACAAAATCAAGAAGTACATCAATTGCTGCATACCTTGCATACTGGTCAACCGCAAGCGAGGTAAACAAGAAGGTCTGTTGCACCCCCTGCAAAAAGAAGACGTGCCGCTGCAGACATATCACATTGACTTTTTGGGTCCGCTGGAGTCAACCAGCAAAAACTACAAGCACGTACTAGCCGTGGTAGACGCTTTCACGAAGTTTTGCTGGCTCTACCCAACGAGGTCAACAACGTGTAATGAGGTCATCGCGAAGCTCCGCAGTCAGAGCGTAACTTTTGGAAATCCTTCTTTTATCATTTCAGATCGAGGTTCAGCGTTTACCGCTCAAGATTTCCTGCAATACTGTGAAGACGAAAATATCAAATTGATAAAAACGACGACAGGACTTCCGCGGGTAAACGGGCAGGTGGAAAGGCTGAACGCGGTAATCATTTCCGTGCTGGCCAAGCTCAGCATAGACGACCCCTCGAAATGGTATAAGCACGTTGATCGAGTTCAGCGAGCAATCAATTCGACGTACACCAGAAGCATCGATACGACGCCTTTCGAACTTCTGATGGGTAGCAAGATGCGCACCAAAGACGACCAGCATCTTCAGGATTTGATTCAGAAGGAGTCCGTTATTGCATTTGATAACGACCGCAATGAATTACGGGCAAAAGCGAAGAGTCAAATTTTAAATTTGCAAGCAGAAAACAAGAAGACCTATAACTTAAGACGTAAGGCAGCCAGGCAGTACCATGTTGGCGACCTTGTTGCCATAAAGAGGACGCAATTTGGGAGTGGACTCAAACTTAAGCCGAAATTTTTGGGCCCTTACAAGATAGTAAAAGTAAAGCATAACAATGCTTACGATGTCGAAAAGGTGGGCAGTTCCGATGGGCCAAAGCACTCAGCTACATGTGCGGAGTACTTAAAGCCATGGTCCACTTTTAGCGATGAGGAAAGCGACGATGCAATCGAGGCGAATGCATAAGCAGGATGGCCGGATGTGGGTTGGTAGCTCCCAGAGAATGGCAATTACCCTAGACAAGAGCGAATTAGAGAAGACAACGAGCAGTAGAAGGGCGAATTCACCCACAGGCGAATTCGCAAGCACAAGAGAGAGCAGAGAGAAGATATGCGTGAGAGCGGCCGAACGGGAGTGGTAATTCGGCCTTTGACGAGAACGGTTGCGAGAAGAACCACTGAAACGACGAAAGACGCGAAACTTTGTTTTATTATAATATTACTATTAGTTATATATCTTTATTCATTAAATAAACCCCACATATATATACATATATATATACATATACATATATATATACATATATATATATATATATATATATATATATATATATATATATATGTACATATATATATATATAAAGATTTTTACCGGAGAATACAAATTTTATTGCAATGCACTTCATCTCAAAAACACTTGTGGAAACTGAGATTAATTCCGCTACATATACATATTTTGATATTTCTCCATCTTAAACAATTAAAAATTTTGTAAAAAAAATTTGTTACTTAAAATCTATTCAGAAATAAAACTGACATCAGCGAGATTTGTTCTAGCATACACGCGAGTGTCTTATTAATGTTTAAAATGAGATCTAAGTGCTCATAAGTATAGCCCCTTTATCTTTTTGTGATAAAATTTAAGTTTAATATAATAATCTAATAATAAAAACAAGTCTGGCAGTTACAGTCGACCTGGATCGACGGTGGGAGATTTTGTACTTATCGGGGAAAGCAAAAGATTAAGTAATACATATTATGATTTACTTCAATAAATATATTTATATATCATTTTGAAGCCGCTCGAATTCGCTTCCTATTAGGAAAATATAATAGTAAACTTTAATGCCATATACTACGCATATACAAAATTGTGTAGGCTGCAAAACGGATTGATCGGGACTCGAACTCGCGATCCCTTGATTGATATTCTAACGGTCCATGGACTGGGCCACCGACAAACGACTTCGACAGCTGACAAAGTCAAAATATCACTATTCGTATTTCCGTTTCATTACCCGCCATTGTTTAGGCAATGTTCAACTCATTTTCGTTCGTTCTTGGAAAAGAGCAGCAAAAGTGAGCGAGAGCGAAGGAAACAACCGTTACTTCATTTGCGCATTGCTGTGTATGCATGTTTAACTGTACGCATGTCTGTTTTTACTGAGATGTTTGTGAAAACTATGTACAGACACAGCGACGCAGCACGCCTCGAACGCCAGACCTCTCATCTGCTTGAGCCACCGCTTACATACTGGGTGGTCGGCAACCTCAATACATATTCAGCACGAGTTTTTCATTTGTCATACATATAAATACGTATTTCTAACAACATTTGGTCATTGCTTATTGCTATTGTACTGACTTATTTCTATTATTCTGACAAATACGGCAAAACTAATAATATGTGTCTAATTAAAATAAAAGTAATTAATTTATAATTTATAGTTTTCAGAGAAAGTTCCCACAGGGACATCCTCTATGTGTGCCAATCTAAATCTAAAGTCAGTAGCTTTAGAAATACGTTATTTTTTCGATTTGTGGGGTCGGAAGGGGGCGTAGCGGAAATAAACTTGATCTGCCTGCACAATATACATGTTTTGCCACCAAATCTGGTAGCTCTAGCTCTTATGGACTCTGAGATCTAGGTGTTCAGACGGACGGACAGACAGACAGACGGACAAATAGACACAGCTTTATCGTCTCAGCTGTTGATGCTGATCAAGAATATATATACTTTATAGGGTCTGTCACGCCTCCTTCTGCCTGTTACGCACATTTCGTTTTCGTCAAACCTAATAGTCTGTGTACATTTTAGTACAAAGTCTAATTATACATTTATACATTGATTGCTGAAGAATTCTTGTGCTGTTTGGATATTGTTATAGTCTCTAACATATATATATATATATATATATATATTGTTTTATTATTCCGGAAAAAAGTAACACAGAAGGGTAGCTGCTTCCATTCTTTTATACGCAGCGATGCACAATGGGGCCTTTTCCCATTTTACGTTGCAAAAATCATATCGTTTGAACCAATAGAGATATTTAGAAAGATAATGACAGCAAACTGTTTAAGCTCTGAACTGCATATTCATACGACGCGATACGTCCATATGGAGCTTTGGCGGTCAACATCGAAAAATACCTATTTTATGTGATACATTTCAAAAATATAATTTTTTTTCATGAATATTGATTGAATTCCAATTTAACACTAACATATAACTAAAAGTTCAAAATCTACTAGGTTTGACGAAAGCGAAATGTGCGTAACAGGCAGAAGGAGGCGTGGCAGACCCTATAAAGTATATATATTCTTGATCAGCATCAACAGCCGAGACGATATAGCCATGTCCGTCTGTCCGTCTGTATGAACACCTAGATCTCAGAGACTATAAGAGCTAGAGTAACCAAATTTGGTGACAACACGTGTATAGTTTGCAGGCAGATCAAGTTTGTTTTAGATTTTTGCCACGCCCCCTTCCGCCCTCGCAAATCGAAAAAAACGTATTACTGAAGCTACCGACTTTAGATTTGGCACATATGGAGAATGTCCCTTTGTCCCATAAACATAGAAAATATTAAAGAATGAATGATCACCAGGTTCATGGCACCTCTGCGGCCAAAATTGCCGCACAGGCGCAAGTTCGAATCCCACTGCTGACAATTCCAAATTACATTTTTTTAATAATTATAAATTAATTACGTTTATTTTATACATACATATATTATTAATTTTGCCTTATTTGTCAGAATATGTTAAGAATTTAAAAGAAAGCAATTACCAAATTTCGTTAGAAATTCGTATATATGTATATATATGACAAATGCAAAAACTCGTGCTGTATATGTATTGACGTTGCCGACCGTGCAGTATGTAAGGCGGTGGCTCAAGTTATAAGACGTACGATTTACGTGTGAGAGGTCTGCGGTTCGAAGCTTGGTGCATCCCAAACAAAATTTTAATGTTTTTAAAATTTTATAAAAGCAATATACATGCACAAGACGCGTTTTTAACCACCAATTGATTTGTCAGCATAGTTTTCAAAAGCATCTCTGTAAAAACAGACGCTCTGGACAGTTACAGTTATACGTGTATACACAGCAACGCGCAAAAAAAGGAACGGTTGTTTGTTTTCCCTTTCGCTCTTGCGCGCTCACTCACCATTGCTGCTCTCTTACAAGAACGAACGATAATGAGTTGAACATTGCGCTTAAGCTTATTTGGCTTTAAATTTAGTTTTATATTTGCTTTATTTTTTTTGCTTTCCCCGATTAGTTCAGAGTCTCCCACAGGCGTCGGACGACTGTAGCTGCCTGACTTGTTTATTTTTGTTACATGGTATGGGTTAATTTTTAATTATTTTGCATGGTAACTTATTTTTTTTTAAATATTCATCAACAATGGGACTAATATCCAATAAACTTAACATTTCGGACCTATATCTCCATTTTTTGCAAGCCAATCCACGATCGCACGTGCCTCAGAAATGAAATAAGTGGATCTAAAAGGCCGCAAGCATATTGTTCTATCTTATCAGTGGAGTCTTACAAGCTTTTGTGTATATAAGTTATTGTAGTCTTCGTTTTTACTTTGTTTTATTAAAGGGTTTGAATTAGGTAAAAACAAAATTCAAATTTTGTACTAATATTGGAGTTTACCTCCTATTATATGACAACAGAACGGAAAGGTTTCTATATCATTGAACATTTGAATACTTTTACTGCTCAATATTCCCAAAACTGTGGCAGGTTAAAAAAAAAACATTTTAAAAATGCAACAAATCAGTTAACATCATTTAATATATTTACTTTGAGCTTTTTGTCATAAAATGGACTTGCAGTCTAGAAATAAAGCATGCAGTTGCATTGCACTTCTTCTTCTTACACCCCATTTCCGGCTCTGTTCTTTTGCGAGATTGCATCAGTTTTATTGATTAAACTTCTAGACGGACAAAACCGGGCAGCCGAATTTATTTTTTTAACTTTTTGCTATAAAAGTAAATAAGCGAATTGAAAAATGTTAATGCAAATTAACAAAGAATAGCCATACTTTTCAAATGACGCTAATAATACATACATCGGCTATATAGTTTGTCTATAATTGGTATAAATATTGAAAATTTGCACATTTGTACATTCTAGCGAAAATGGGACAGCTTTGAGGTTGTACCGCCCACAATTTTAGCCTGATTTACAAATTTTTTCGGAATCCTCATATTTGAAGAATTTTTTGCGAACGATGATGAATGATGATATTTGCCACGAATTTTCGGAAAAGGCCCCATTGTACGACGTTATGGGCAAAACCCTTAAAACACAATAAATATAGAGTCTACGCTCTGCATTTTTATACCGCAGCAATGGTCCCGGCTGGTTTAATAATAGTGTTCACATTAGCAAAGCAGATGCGATAAGTTTAGCTATGGGCGAATGCTGTATCAGAATTTTTCACACGAGAAATAATGCACCGCGCGGATTTTAGATGAAATTTAGCTTTTACCTAGCTCAGTTTCAAATGGGTAATTTAAAGTACATAAATTACCGCTACAAGAACAGATATGGGGACGGACCGAACTGCCGAATTACCCTATATTGAGCCAGGATCCGAAGCATGTGATGCATCAGGTTGTGTGCCAAAACGAACTTCCTTATACAACCAGAGTACCTGTTTTCTTTCATGATGCATTCAGAGGATAATTGACGAGGCCGTATCAGCTCAATATAGTTATCTGGAGTGATCGTGAAAGGTAGGCATTCTATGTAGGCAGTATATTGTAAACGTTGAAGAATATTCACATTCATATTACGTATCCATGTATAAAAAACATACATAGACATATAATTATGAGTAAATTCATATTGGGAGACAGGGGTTTACCACTCCGCAAAAGTCTTGAAAAAACTAGCCATTTCTTATATGTGATGTGCCAATTCGACTCAAAGATGAAAACATAGCAGTGTACACGCTTTCCGACGAAATTTTACTTTCTTAAGGTGTACCGAGGTACCCAGGAATCCTCGGTGTGTCGATTTTTGAACAGCATTCTGAACACACTATCAAACTCCACCCATAAGACATTAGTTCGCGACCTGGTAGAGAAAGTGATTCAGTGGAGCACCAATGAACAAACCAAGCCAAGAGTACAGTTGACGCTGCAAAAGAAACCGAGGTCATGTTATTAAAAACTCAAGGCAAATCCTTTTGCTTATTCCGAGAAATATACTGCCTGCACTAAATTGAATCAAAAGTTGAATATACAAACACATTATATAATTTGAAAATGATTGTCTTGTATAGAGTATAGTATCTTAACTTTACCGACTTGCATTGCAATGTATTTTCAGACCCTGTACTTAAAGGATACAACGCGTCTATTAAGTGCTTAACATCCGAGTCGATACAGCCATGTCTGTTTGTCCGTCCATCCGTTAAGTTTGTTTTCTTAATATATTACGCCATATCTCAGATATAAGTTGATGCTTCAGCGGCTAGAAGCCATGTTGCAATGGTTTTGTTACTGAAAGTTGACATGTCAAACAAATGATCTCGAGCTCGAATTTTGTTCTAGCCCTTTTGTTATTCATACAATATTTTATATGTATAGTACATTTCTTATTTTATTTAGTTATTTATTTATTTATTGACGGGTATCAATGCTGGTGTAGGCAATTGCGTGCAAGTGAAATGCAGTTCACCCAGATTTATATTTGGCATGTATGCATAAATATTATTTTATTTTATTATTCAACCCTTATTGTACCAAGTCGGATATTAAAGATATTAAAGATGGTTATAATACTTGGTGGTCCTGAAGGATTTAGTATTTAGATTTTGAGTTGTCTCTGCTGGCTCGCGAACACTTCTGATTAGATGATGCTGCAGTATTTGGTTAACTTTTGGTTAATTTGGTTAATGATTACCGGAGTTTTGACTTTGAGTTAATAATTAAGTAAATAAGTTGGTGACATGTTGGACCAGTTCACTTACTCCACTTATTTGGTCTTATTGGCATCAGCACATCATTGAAATTATACAAAGGAATCATGTAATTTGTGATGCTGTGCATCAACACCAAATTGTCTCAACAAATTGACAGCGTGGACAGACGTATTTATTGCCCAGGGGTTGACTCCAACAATCTTTTTTTTTCTCTTTTTCATATATAATGAAGTTTGTCTTCTTATCTTTAATGCTTCTCGAGAGTTTTAAGCAGGTCTGATTTTTAACTGATTGATTTGAAGTTCAGCAGCTGAGAGTGACTGCATTTACCTGCCTTGAAAAGGAATACAACTCAAGCGAAGAGATTTTAATATTATTAGCCATGTAGAGGATGTTTAAAAAGATTCTTTTAGGTCCAAGAGGCTTGAAGCTCTAAATTTTTTTCGAAAAGTGTGCCTCCCTCCCTCACTAGTTTGCATCTGTAAGCTGGCCGCTTCGAGAGCAGCTCCTGTATTGTGTGTGGTTTTATTGACCTTCTCTATGCCGGAGCAGAATATCTTCCTTCGCTCGCAAGCTTAACGAGTTTCAGTGTGTACTTTTATTATTCGCTCAGTTACATAACCCATCACTGGGGTATGATCTACTTTAGGCTTTCAGTTTTTTGTTTCACGGCGATAAATCGGATGTATCACTATTTTGTGATTGGAAGTAAGAAATGAAGGACTTGCCTCTAATGTTATCCGTCCCTAAAATGAGGGTCTGTCTCCTCCGGCTAGCATACAATACAATTCTTTCCAGGTTTGCGGATACTGCCTCTCTCCCGAGCGCCATGTGATAAAAAGTTTAATTCATAGATTTTGTTAAGTAGATTTATGGTACTCAAATTCAATTGTCGTTAATTTTTTGTAACACTATGTAAAAGTTATAATTTGCAAGCCTTTCTAGCACTTTTTAGACCTGCATGCTTGCTTATCACCTTTTCACTGAAAAAGCGAAGAAACGTTTTTCTAAACTAAGTTAGTAATTTTTTGCCATTCTTTTAAAGTCTCGGCTAGAGGCATAGGCGAAATTAAATAAGTTCGTGCAATGCATAGAATAAACGTAAAAGCAAATTTAAGTCGTGTTATTGTTTATTACTAAAGTGCACTTAATTGCTTACTATAAACATCCTAAAATAAAGCAATTGCATACATATGTTCGTATATGACTTGGAAATCATCTGGTCGCAAGTTTCAATAGACTGCACTTGTTGGCTTTCGCGCGTTCCTTTTCTCGCGGCGGTCGCTGTTGCAGTTACGGTTCTTAGTTGTTTGTCAAAGCCAATCATGAAATCTGATCTAACCAACGGTGTGATGCTACCAATCAGGGTGATATTTCTTAAACACAAGGTAGCCGCAAATATCTGACCCCATAGCAAATGCTTTTTATGCCGTTGAGTTGAAGTGCGCATACTGTTAATTGAGCACACTATGGCTTCATTTACGCAGCACATAGTTGGGAAACAGAAAGTACATGTAGCAGTTTTGTGATATATATGGTCATGGTATCTACAGATGTCTTAAATGTGGTTAATTGTCTCCATTACTTCCTTATAAGGAAGGTAATATGTCGCAACATCAAACATTGCTGCACTTTACATATACGTCACACAAAATACTAAGACCTTATTGGGCGTTGCTTGACGCACTTTGATTATGCTCACGGCTGAGCGCTTTGCCTCTATGGAGTACTTTCCTGAGCCATTTTTTTTTTCGATGCTTGTGGGGTTTTATCAAACAAGTCAAACAAGCAAATAATAAAAATTTCTTGTACCAAAAAAACATTCCGTATATATTGTATCCTTATGCTTCGACTACCTTTCTCTTCCTGTTTAAGGTCATCAGTCTGGTCATCAGGGCTTTATTAGACTCTGGTTCTCAATAGCACAAGTTCACATCCCGCTTTGCGCAAATGATGCAATTAAAGAATATTAAAACTCCGGCCATTGTTATGGGTTTCGGAGACAAAAGCGTCTCTACTGAAGGATCCGCTTAAGGATTGAAATGAAATCAGAAGCAACAGAAAATTTAGCCTCGTTCGACGCTCTTTTGGCTCCTACAGTTACTGACAGCAAACATAGCTTCGTTTTCGACAGATCGGGCTGGAAAACTTCATTAAATATAAGACTTGCTGATCCTATAAATTACACGCCATAGCGAGTGGTTTTGAAGCATGCCTCTTCTACGATCAGTTGGAAAAATTAAACCGCTACTAGGATTGCAACTGCTTCAAAATACTTGCCTACATAACAATACTGTTGGACGTTCGTTTGGATTACTTGATTCGGAGTTTCTAAAAAATCTAAATATTGGAGGAGGGCATTGTGAAGGCCAGCAAGGAAGTTTTGGAATATGGGTAGCACTTTGCGAATCATTTCTCACGGTTTCCTAATGGCGAATATTCGATGCGTTTTCCTTTAAAGCGTAGTGTAGAATTGCTGGGACAATCTTATGGTCAAGCAAATCGTCGCTTTCTCAGCCTTGGGAAGCCATTTTCAGTTAAAGAATCAGTATTCAAGGATTTTCTGGCTTTGAATCACATATCACTAATCACTCCCAAATCTACTAATCGTTGCAAATATTTTCTGCTACATCATGGTGTCTTAAATGAAGACTGTAGCACAACTAAATTTCGTTGTTGGGCTTTATGACTCTGCTGTGACTGAATTGGAATATTCTCTTAATGATATCCTGATAGCGGGATAAAAGTGCTCCACATTCATATCCACATTTACACGAATTTCTGGCTACTATCAATGCATCCATTGGAAAGGTTCGCGGCAGAAAAAATGTATGTCTTCAAATAAGATCCACTAGTTGGCCATTGATGAGCTTGATGTTCTTTTAATTGGATCGGATGCCATGCAGAAGGATAGAAAGAAACCAATATATGAAAGAATTCTTGAAGATTAATATTAGGTGCAATATCACCAAGGGCCCAGACCTTGCGACTGATTAACTGTCACAGAATTCTTTCTAGAGGCACACGTCCCTACGTTCTAGCAGAGTTGGAGCTATGGTCACGGTTATCGGCTTAATTGGCACGTATATTGTGTTTCAATAAAGCCTAAAATTGAATTAACGAAAAGGGTGCTGATCCATAAGTCTTCTAATTGCAGATATTACTCTCGACTGAAAACTCACAAGTTCATGTCCGGTACATATACTCCACAAGCTTATGCAGCGCATTAAACTGTTTTACTCATTTTACACGGTACTCCCAATCTGCTGCGTTGTAAGAGGCACTGTTGCATTGTCTTTGTCTATTCCAAGTGCCAATACTGGGAGATGTTCAGGACTGTAACTGTTTGATTTAGCAACAGTCGCATCCTCATAGATTTAGTTTAGATGAATAACATTTATTCTTCAATAAGCTATTAATTAATTTGGCAATTTTAGTAGCAGCTGTAATATGGAAAAAAGATTGGCAATCCTCTTGCTAAAGCTGCATGCTTGCTTGACACCTTAGCTAATTATAACAAACAAACGAACTCTCGCGTGTTAATCTTAGCTTAATTAATATTCTCAATAAATAGCCGTTCTAATTCTTCTAATTGTTGTCGTTGGAATTAAGGTGACTTTTTCGCTTTTCTGCATGTAGATCTGAAGCACCTGCAGTTACATTGTTAGTCAGCGGCAGTCAGCAGCCTCATACGTAAAGTTTCTAAAGAATTTCTCAATACGGAACCTTCCGATATACACGGCGATGGGACTCTTGATCCTTCGGGAAGACGTTTTGTGATGCACAGGGGCGCACTGCCCAAGCCCTGTGCCATCTTCTTAAATTATGGGCAAGGCACATCCTCGGACGCCTTATTAATTCATAGGATCATGTCAGTCAAGTATTGCAACATCCGAGTACTATCATTGAAATAAGTTCTGTATACAAGTTCTGTCTTCTACTTTGAGTTTGTCGCTGTCCCACGCTACGGCCATAGCAGCTATGCTAGTAGCCTACTTAAGTGTGTGGTCTTCCTTGCAACTTAAGATCGTTACTCTGTTAAGTCACCCTACCCTACCCTTCCCTACTAAGGTGGAGGCACTGAGGAGGTACTCTAAGTAATCTCACCACTGCAAGCGTGACATCTCACCGTTCGAGTCACTCTTGGCCGCCTTAAGTTTTTTGCAGTGTAGACAACAGATGGCATTTCTTTGTATTTCCTTAATTCCTAAGGTATACAAATTTTTCTTCATTGCTTGCCCACTTTTATATATGTTTTAGCTGAACCTCAATTTATTTAGTTTCTTTGTTTTTTCAATATATAGAGAAAAAAAACAACAATAAAACACATTATTTATAAAATTTTAAGTTAAATTATATTTAAAACCTGTATCCTGTATTGTTTTTTTTTTTTTTGATTTTTTTTATGTAATTTAGTAATTTTAATTTATTTATATTAAAGTTATCTAGCGTACTGCTACCACAGCATCAACTAATTATAAATGAAAAGAATAATACAATTGGATAACAAAATAGTGAAAGATTCATTATCAATAACAATAAAAAATAGTAGTAGACATGATTAACAAAATATTGAGACTTACCATAGAAGAATGATATATTAACATTATGACTTAAGCTTTGTACGGCAGGATTCTGGAAGGCAGATCCTGTGGATAGTGTCTTTTGATTCTCCTTTGTGCTCTGTACTGTATTGGCCGTCATGCGAGAACATTGGGATGCGAGCCTAGCCTGGCTTTTTCTGCGCGAATTTGAATAGCATCGCCAGTCTTGGGAACTACTTTATCCCTTTCTATGTCCCTAGTGCGAATATACCAGGGAGCATTGCAGATTCTCCTGAGTATCTGGCTCTGTGTCACTCGAATCTTATTTAAACGCATTTTATCACTGATCCCATAGACTTATAGTCGATATTTCCAGAACCGGCTTAATATGGCCTTGTATACGATTCCCTTACTATGAAGGGAGAGTTCATTTCTGAGAGACATCAGCCACGCCATTCTCGTAGCTTTCGACATGATCGTATTTTTGACCATTGTTGTATGTCGACCAAGCTTGAGGCAACTGCCCAGTCAGTTGTCAGTTGTTCTAGAGTGCCATGACTCTTTCGAAATCCAAACTGCCACTTTGGAATTGCACATTTCAAGCAAATTAAAAAAATGCATTTATAGAGCTACAGACTTCAGATTTGGCATACATAGCGAATGCCCCTTTGAGGACGTGTTCAAAACGATCATCACGATCGGAATATAAACATAGAAGATATTAAGAAATGAATGTTCATCAAGTTCATGGCAGCTGCAGGAGCAAACAATTGCTTTAGTTAGAGCAACAACAGCAACAGTAACAATAAGACACGCTGCGAGAATGCGAGTTCAAATCTAGCTGCTGAAAATTACAAATATTATTTTTTAATAATTATAAATTAAAGTATTTTCCTTTCCCGATTAGTACAGAATCCCCACAGTCGATTGAGATCGTCTGTAGCCTTACGGTACTATACTGTCGCTGGCGCCCCGACACACCGGCAAGTTTAACTTTAAGCTGCTTAATTATCTACGTGACCTCTTCAAGCGTAACTGGACTAACTGATATTTGTATATAACACTGCATGAAATCCGGTGATAAGCCAAGTGGCTTAAATATTTCTTCCAAAATATCAGCAAAGGTTTCCGCATCTGCACTCCAGAGTTACACCACCAGCATTCTTTATTGGAGCCTTGGGAGTTTCTTGCCTCTTGAAACGACTTTTAAGTTTTGAGACAGAGTAGTTGGATGATATGTCTGGAACTGGGCTATCTAGAATTTCGTCAAAATTTGCTTTTTTGGCCCTCTTAAGCTCTTTTTGTAGACGATTTGCTAGTCGCTTGTAGATTTGGTTGAGCCGCTCATGCGGAGGAAGCAGCCAACTATAAATTGTGCATAAATATTGAGACCGCTTCTGCAATATCATATGGGCTGTTAATTTTCATGACAAGGTTAATCCTACTATCCAACTCAGCCCTAAACATTTCAATAGAACAACCAGACATGAGCATACGTTGTCGACGAAGCTGCACTTGCAGTGTGTGATAAAAAACAGCAACAATAGGCAAGTGATCAGATGAGACAGATGAGGAACTAGCTGGGTTTTGCAGGAATAAAAGGTTATATCTCCTGTGGCTAGACTTTGGAAAGTACTCATGGCAATAGCTTGGTATAGTTATTTTGAGATTAGCTTTTGCACCAGGTCTCTAAATGCTTTATAAGAACCCATCGAGTCCTGTATAACTTTGAACATCTGGTCCATTCTATCGTTTATATCTTGAATAGGTTTTTCTAAACTATTAAACTTGGTTTTTTTATTCTTCTACAATAATATTTGAGCCTGGATTTGTTTGTCTTCCTGGTCCATTAATGTTACTGTTGGCATTTCGTCTTAAAGGGTTAGCGTAAGAGAATCCGTCTTAACAACTGACTTGCATGTAAATGATGCCCTAGGACTTTGAATGCCTTTCCCCTCTAGAATCAAAGGTCCATCATCTGGTAATCTCACAGGAGGCTTGAACTTTTTAACCAAATCAATTCTAACCTGGCATCCTTTGTAGTTTGATTCGTGATTATCTCCACAGTCGGCATATATACAGGTATCACTAGACCTCAGTTTACAAAAACTTGACCCAGTGAGATGGTCAGCAGAACATTTGCCACAGACCTGTTTTTGTGGCAGTAATTTCGAGAATGTCCATAATCTTGGGATCTTTGACATTGAACCAGGTGCTTGCCAGGTCTTGATTTCATAATAGTGCTTCTGCTACATTAGGAGTCTGCTTAAGATTAGCAACTAACATACTTTGTCTAGTTTTTACAATTCACTATTTGTTCGTCATCATTCTCGCTGACTTGGATGCTGCACCAGTCAGCGTTTTTTGGACAGCAGATGTTAGGAAGCTTGAATCCTTTATCTTTATCTTTATCTTTATGTCTTCTCAATAAGTTCCTTTGGGACATTTGGATGGATAACCTTTAGAATCAATTTTAATGGTTTGTTTTTCTTAAGCTGATGTTAACAACACTGAATATTTCAGCATTCGCAGAGTAAATGCGTGAAAAAACCGATCTGGAAGTACGTATGTGGGATTTATGCGTTGTAATAACCGTATTGAGGACAACCTCAAGAGTATCCAGTTTATTTACATGTGGCACACAGATATATGTATATGTATATGTATATGTATATGTATATGTATACGTATACGTATATGTATATGTATATGTATATATATACGTATATGTATATGTATATGTATATGTATATGTATATGTATATGTATATGTATATGTATATGTATATGTATTAGTATATGTATATGTAAATGTATATGTATATGTATATGTATATGTATATGTATATGTATATGTATATGTATATGTATATGTATATGTATATGTATATGTATATGTATATGTATATGTATATGTATATGTATATGTATATGTATATGTTTATGTATATGTATATGTATATGTATATGTATATGTATATGTATATGTATATGTATATGTATATGTATATGTATATGTATATGTATATGTATATGTATATGTATATGTATATGTATATGTATATGTATATGTATATGTATATGTGTATGTATATGTATATGTATATGTATATGTATATGTATATGTATATGTATATGTATATGTATATGTATATGTATATGTATATGTATATGTATATGTATATGTATATGTATATGTATATGTATATGTATATGTATATGTATATGTATATGTATATGTATATGTATATGTATATGTATATGTATATGTATACGTATATGTATATGTATATGTATATGTATATGTATATGTATATGTATATGTATATGTATATGTATATGTATATGTATATGTATATGTATATGTATACGTATATGTATATGTATATGTATATGTATTTGTATATGTATATGTATATGTATATGTATATGTATATGTATATGTATATGTATATATATATGTATATGTATATGTATATGTATATGTATATGTATATGTATATGTATATGTATATGTATATGTATATGTATATGTATATGTATATGTATATGTATGTGTATATGAATATGTATATGTATATGTATATGTATATGTATATGTATATGTATATGTATATGTATATGTATATGTATATGTATATGTATATGTATATGTATATGTATATGTATATGTATATGTATATGAAACATTTGAAACACACTATCCATAAAAGAATAATTTAAATCGTTCGATCAATGTTTAATGAATCCAAATCTTGATGAAACTTGGTATAAGTTCTGTCCTTTACTGTACGCAGTTCATTCACCGGAAGCTGACCCAATTTACCAAAACTCGAAAACTAACTTTTCCGGAAAAAAAGTATTTTGTAATAAAATAATTTAATGTAACAATGTAGTGTTTTATATTATTTCTTATTCTTTGATCAAATTCAACATAGTATATTTAGCTGTATGTTATTATCTCCTCGCTTCTATTGTTTTCTCACTGCACTTAGCCAATTTGTAGACACACAAAAAACTTACAATACTTATAGAAAAATTCGTCTGAGTAACAAAATATCTTTATTTCTAAAAGTTTTTGTAATGCTAAAAAATACTAAAAGAAAACACTAATTTTTCCAATGAGAAAGGCAACTTGGTGTTTGATTGTTCAATTTAGCGTGGTTCATCCATTGCTTGCTCCGTTTAGCTGACTGGTGGGTAGAACCTAGCCGCTGGAATATCCAAAATGAGAAAATCGATTAAATAAAGAGTATCAGACTTCTAAATGAATTAAACTAATTTAATTATCTGTATGTATGCATATACATATTCGTTATTAGTAGTCAAAATTAGTTACACAAAGAAAAATATTTTACGCAAAAGTCAGAAAGCTTGATCTATATACAAGCAATGAAAGAAGTGATAAAGATAATGGTTAAACAAATATAAATAGACGTATGTAAGCTGATGCTGATTAAAAGTCAGAAGTATTTACACACGTTTTATTCGCAACATAATTATTTTTTTATTTTAATGACAATAATTAATTGTTTGTTGACATTTGTTTAAGTAAGCGCAGTCGTGAATTGATATATTTAAATTTGTAGCTCGCCATGAAATTCTGTTTGTAATTTAAAAAAAATACTTTTGTAAATGGTTAAAATAAAGAAGTTATCTATTGAGGTTAGGTCTGAAATTGTATCTAATTGGCGTCAGAATTGGCAAAAATCTATAAAATATCACGAAAAATTATGTATAATTATGTTAAAAAAGGACACTTAAAGAAATTTGGAAAACTATAAGAGACCTAGACGTGAATTCATCAAGAACGTAAAGGAATGCATAATTAAGAATAGGAATATTTTCAGTTTAGTAGTAATAATTATGAAAATACTTTTACTGTCGTTACTTTGTGTCGTTATTTTGTAATTCTGTCCAATTGTACCGTATTTTGTGTATTTGTATTTTTAGAATGAGTTTAACAAGTGTAGTTGTGTCTAGTGGATCAGTACTTGAGTATGGCAAAGCGTTGCATAAAGTTTTAAGTGAGAAGTTATTAACTAAAGTGTGCAGAATAATATAACACTAATTCTCTCTCGAAAAAATAAATTATTTTATAGTACAATGTTTTTAGTCGTGCTGAGCTGGTAGAAGTTTGGAGCAACAACAATCGCTCAGTACAACAATACATATTTCAAAATATCACAGAAAAACATTTAAATAATGTAAATATTAGATCATTAAATGAAAAAGTGAAAGCCTTCGTCAATTAAATTAATAAACACTTCCAGAAGTGTAATTTAACTCTAGAAACATTTAAAATGACTGCCGAAAAGAATATTCATAGAAATGCCTGTGTCGCCCAAAATGCGATTACGATCGCGTCGTATGTGTCATCGAGCGCTGGTCCTCATCAGAAAAGAAAATTAGCCGAGAAACTTTCAGAGGAGAATAACAAATTATTAACCCATGTCGCCTACTCTTCAACAAGTCTTAGTACATGGGCACCAGATAATAGATACCTGTTTAGTTCCTGTAGTCTGCCTTGGGGAACACGCATCTGAATCTCGAAAAAAAATTATATAAAAGGGATAGAAAAGGCCACACAAGAATTTGCATACGACTAGTTGCTGTCCAGTACCTATTTAAAAGAACGACCAAATGCAATATGAAAAGAAACACTATACCCGCAGAAGCAAAGAGATATACTTTGACAAGCTTCACTTTTAGAAATTCAATGCGAAAATGATGTTCCAGATTCCACACAGAATTCGTCCGGCGAAGAGTATAAAGAACAGGATGGTCTTGAGGTTATTTCTTCTGAAGAAGAATATTTTGAACTCGAAGAAAATTGAGTTACTTCTATAGTGAAGAGCGTAACCAAATTTATTTAAGATTTTGTAAAACCTATTTTTACTTACAGAATGGAGGACTAACCAGACAATAATGAAAGATGAATACTGAAATTAGAATTTGTATAATTATTATTTATTTATTTTTTTTCAATTATAAACGAAAATTTAAAAATATTATTTTTAATGGAAATGTCAAACACCTTGTTTTATGTCGGCCAGATCGGCTTTATGACAGCTATATGAAATAGTACCCCAAATCATATGAAACAATTTTAAATTTAGAGTTTATACCAAAAAGAAAAAACAATGCGTTGTGTAAATACTTTTAACTACCTCTTTATATATACAAACATAATATTTAAATACATTTATATAAAAAAAAGAATTTCGATGTAATGTTTAAAAAGGGCACGCGGAAACTAAAAACATATAAGATACATGAGGCAATCAAATGAACGCTGTTACAAAATGACTGTTGGCTAGATATAAACCGTTGGTAATCCTCTCAGCAACAGTTGTGCAGATATTGAAAATACATTTAACAACAGACCAAAACACATTTCTTATTTTTTTCTAATGGATTTCAGCGCATTACTCGCTCTCGGAGATTGATGTGACAATTTCATGAATTGTTGTTGTTGGTTTTGTTGCTGCTGGCACTGCTGCTAATCTGATGTTCGAGTGTATATGTGTTTTACTGTTGCTTGTTAAGTGTGTGTACAACCAAATGCGCACAGTTATTCGCACTTAGTTTAAAAAATCTTTCACATTGATGTAGTTTTTATAACTATATAAAAAGAAATACATAAAATGTACGTAAATATCTATTTATATGTATGATATACACATATATATATATGCATATATTAATATAATTTATATATATATATATATATATATATTATATATTATGATGATAATGTTAGGCAATATATGTAAGTGGTTCACATGTAGCTGGATGAGACTAACTGTTCTAGTGTTTTGTTTAAAGGTTACGGTTTTATTACAATGCAATAAAAAGTAGTGCATGAAATTTTTAAAGGCCATCGCAAGACAGAAATGTAGATAAAAAAAAAAGGAGAAAAATATACAAGGAATTACTCCCTCTATTTAAAAAAAGAAAAGTTATATGGTCAAGAGTGAAACAATCTACCTTTTAGCCGAAGTAGTGCGAGAATAGGGATTTTGCAAGATCTTCGGGTGGGTTTCCATAACGCGCAGTAACAAATTATCCAAATAGTCCTCTAGTTCCTTAACGCGCTGCCGCATCAGAAACGCCTCGTTCTCCATGCCATTAGCTATGAGCATCAACTCCTGCACATTATGTCAGGAAAAGTATAATTTTAAACTGAATGTGAATTCATTTATTAACATACCTGCCGCGACTTGCCTTCATATTTTTTTTCCAACTGTGTTGAGGTCTGAGAACGTCGTTCCGCATGGGACCCTGATTTTTCATGACCAATAATTATCCGCTCCGTGGGTTGGGAGCGGCTTGGTGAGTTACTACCAGTAAAATTATGTTTATCTGTGTAATAAATTGGGGGATTTTTATGTCATTAAATCTATTGACCCTGCTTCATTTATATAATTCTCATTAACATTAATAAAATAATGATACAAAACAAATGGATCAGTCGAGCGCGCGTGACAGTTGCTTGCTGCTATGAGCATGCCATGAATTCTTATGATATATGAGTGTTTAGAGAGTATTCTTTAAATACCTATGGTATAAAAGAACACGCATAATTTTGTTTCTCTAGCTCTTATGTTGTCTAAAATTTACACGTTCATACCCACAGAAGGACGGCATACGACAGAAAAGATAGACGGCTGTTTATACTGATGAAGAACATATACAATACTTTTTAAATACTGAAATACTCATATTCAGTTGGGGCGCATGCAACAGTATAGTACTGTGCATCAGTATTTATAAATGAAAGGGAGAAGTGTTACAGTCGACCGCAATCGACTGTGGAACACTGTACTAAACGTAAAAATCAAAAAATTTAAATATTAAATACAGTTTATATCATTTTGTTGCCGCTCGAATTAGCCTCCGGCATCCGGTTAAGAAAATATAAAATTAAAAGTACACCATTATTTACTACAACATTCATATTCGCATATAAAATATTGGCAGAGTTAAATTGACGTTTATTAAAAAATGAATCCGAATATATATATATATATATATATATATATAAAAGCATGTGTCGGATCAAGCTCGATATTCGAATATATATGTTACAAAATGTATTTGTTTCGGAGCATGAGCAAGGATTGATCATTGGAATGCATGAAAGCATAGAGCGTCAATCCCCAGTGTTAAGCTGAACACCATGTATTTGAATGACAAAAACATTCCGGTTCAAAAGTGGCCTGCAATGAAGCCGGACCCTAAATCAAATTCAGGACCTATCACGTATTCTATCCGCTGAAGTATTCAAGAATTGAGACAGCGAATAAAGTAAAATTGGAAATAGAGCAAGAAAGGGCAAAGGGCCACTTAAAATCATTGGTAAACTCCATGGCATTTCGTTTGCGTTCGGTAATAATGAAGAATGGAAAGTCTATTGATTATAAATTTTTCTAAATTATATCGAACTTTAATAATTTAAGTTAATTAATCCAATAAGTTGAGCATATCATGAAAAGTCACAATATATTCTTTATAATGAAGTAAAAATTCAAATTATTTTATATGTTCTGAAATATGATTTCTACAACTTTTTTTTATTTTAATTTTCTATTACTAAAAGCAGTACAGCTGCATATAAAAAAATTTGTATAGACTCATATAACTATTTTACTGAAGTTGGTGTTTAAAGAACTCTTTTGAAACACTCACAGAGCATATGAACTCTTTTATTGCTCATATGTAACAGAAAGCTTTTTCAAATGTACACATACTCGATCAAAAGTTGAGGAATACGTCACTTCATTTATTCTCGATCGCATACATGTGCTGACCGGAAAGAACAAAACGCAAACAATTCAATGCAAAATTTATTTTCCGTATTTTCGAATTATCGTTCATATTTATAAACCGATCTTGATGAAACATAACTTTTTATTCGATTTTTGACGGAGGGGAAAAAAAATCGAAAATCTAAAATAAACTCCATCTGGAGAGGGCATACAGAAACCATTATACAAGATTCTGTGCCTACAGCTGTTAAAGTTTCTGAAATCGAAACGTTCATACAGACAGTCAGACGGATACAAGAATACATACAGTATATCAACTAATTTGCAAAATAAAAAAGGTGACACAGTTTCAACTTTAACATAATAATTTATTAGGAAGGCCTTTTGTTTTCATGTTTAATCTTTCACAATTTAGTTCACATATATATTCTTAAGCAAAATAATAAGCAAAATTAATAAAAATTAAAACAGAAACATAAAAAATTCATGGAAACATAAAAAACAGCAAAAATTAGCTGTCTATTAATTCTTTTCAAAATGCAAACACTAGTTGTAAACAACGCTATATCTCTTAAACAATAAGCTATAATTGGCTAATAATTTGTATGCCCGTCATTAGCATCCATAACTGCTCTAAGTCGCCGTGACATCGACGATAAAAGTCCCTTTAAGTCGTAATATTCCGGTATTTTAAGCCACTTTTTTCCTAAGCAATGCCCACAAATTTTCTATAGGATTGATGTGCGGACTCTGGGCGGGCGTGTCAATCACTTTGCTGCAATTATAAAGCAGCCAATTGCTGCACAGCAGCGATTTGTGTTTCGGATCATTATCCTGGTACAGCTTATATTTGAGTTTGTTGCTGTTTTAGGGATCAATGAAGCCAAAGTGCGCGCACTTCTTGACAATTCATTTTATAAAATGTCTAAATAAAACTCTTTTGTCATTATATCATTAAAAATGTGCAGCTCTCCAACGCCTTTGGATTAAGTACATCCCCACACGATTACTGAAAGTTTGCCAAACTTAACAGTACGCACAATGTTTTTGGCCTGGAGGGCTGTTTATGGCTTTCGCCAAATTTTGCTGGGCCTATCATCATAGTACATCATGATCTTGATCTCATCACAAAAAATTACATCATTCCAGTACTCCGGATAACTGCTAAAATTAAAAAATGCGATTCTCAAGCGCAAAGGCTACATATGACGAGTACTTGAGGTGCTTGGGTAGTTTCCTCACAGTCTCATGGCATACGGACTTCTTCCAGTCTGTTTTTATATCAGTTGTTAACTCTCTGAGGCTTGTTTACGGTTTTTCTTCAATTGTTTTAAAAATTTTTGAGCAATCCCGCCCAGAGAGCTTTGG
This sequence comes from Drosophila macrospina, assembly GCA_035042075.1. Lineage (NCBI taxonomy): Eukaryota > Metazoa > Arthropoda > Insecta > Diptera > Drosophilidae > Drosophila > Drosophila macrospina. The sequence goes on along the minus strand of JAWNLW010000585.1, from coordinate 41,862 downwards.
TGGTCTGCCTTCAGAACTGTATAAGTCCCGTCTCTTTTCTTTTTCAGCGCGGTTAATAATATTGTAAACTGTTCTTAGTTTTATATGATATCTTTCAGCAAACTCTTTTGCTGTTTTTCCTTTGTTAAAATGAAAGCAAACTAATTTAATCAAAATATCCCCAGTGCATTTTCCAGGCATTGTAAAAATCTTTAATTTAGCAGTAACGTACAATAAACCAAAGCTAATTTTGAAACAAATGAGTGCAAGGAAGACTAGAAAAAAACACGCGATCGGTTTTCTTCGAATTCGCTATCCCGTTAGTTTTCCTTTGGTCTTCTTTCAACCAGTGTTTGCATTTTGCAAAGAATTTACTGACAGCGTCAATTATGCTGTTTTTTTGTTTTCTGCACTTTTTTCGTGCTCTACTTGGAATTGTATAATTTACTTTTATTATTCTTATTGCTTATACATATCTTAACAGTAATTATTAAAAAAATATTCCCAACTAATGCCATTACTTATATTTCTCATGTTAAAGTTGAAATTGTGTGACTAAATTTATTTTGCAAAGAATTAGTTGACATACTGTACATACTTTTTGGACAAAGCTATTATATCCCTGTAGTGGGAGTAAATTGCTGACAATTATTACTGTCGGATTCAAATACGAAACAAAAAGGTAAATAAATAAAATTGAAGTGAAATAAAAGAATTTAGAGGCAAAGCAGACCAAATAAGGGAATAATGAAAAGAAAATTAATGACAAGTGAATAGGTAAAATTTCAACGCTTTAAAAGGATGATGCGAAGATGACAGCTGAGTTGGAACACAGCTTGGCTCCATTTCTTAGCTCGATATTTGGTTGATTTAATACGTTTACAACAATGCAACGGCACACGCCGCACTCCCCAAAGCCACCGGATAATACAAATTTCGAGATAGATTAGTGAGGTAATTGGTGGAGTGTGTGTTGGATAAGTCTGCTGGTTTCTCGATCACAGTTCTGCTTATCATCATATCATATTTGTCAATTTCTGATGTCTTGGGTACAACAGCTCACCTCGTTTATTTCCATATTTAAATTTCCCAAGTCCCTTCTCCCGGGAGACGCCGATGGTGTCGCCACAGTGACTGAACTCTTTGGGTGATTGCTCCGGTGTTAAGAAGTGATCTACGCTTGATACATCGCCCACGAACTCTTTTGTAATCGTCTGCATCTGTGGCACTGTATTTAACTGTTCCCCTAGAGAAGTAGTGCGCTTGACAAAGCTCAAAAGTCGCTGATCCTCTTCACGTCGCTTGGCTTGCCGATGGTTTTCCTGTTGCACCCCTAACTCCTGTGTTAGGGTCGTATTCTTTTTACGCAACCGCTGTACATTTAAACGCAGGTCAGGGTCTAGGCGTTCCTCGTCTTTAGCTCGCCGTTGACGTATAGTTTCTTCCTCAGCAGTCGTCCCTGCTTTGGCCTCAGATTCCACTTTCTGTTGTTGACTGCTGGAAACACGTGGATGTGGCGTGCGACGTACACTTAAAAACGAATTTGACTCGTCGTTGAACATTGTTCGTTCCGGCTTTAAGATTATTACCGGCTTATTCAAGGGCTGCTCATCCATAAGCATTGCGGTATTATTCCGTTGCTCAAAATTAGCAAAGCTTGTTGCCAAAAAACGTGGCGGCGTTGATTTGTTCGCTTGCTGCACTTCATCCCCCCCATGCTCACTATACGAAGAACTAGAGGTTGAGCCTTCAGATGGTGGCGGGGGGTCTTTTTATTGGTTTCCCACAAGGGAACGCGCGTGTCCCAGCTTCGACGCTTCAAAGAATCGATTTTAAGATACTTGCCCCCATTATAGAGTTTCGACTCCCAATCATCCAGTTTGACGAATGGCTCGGGCTCCAATACGGGTCTTGGGGGCAACGTTCCAATCAGCACTTCCTCTCGTTTGCAATCAGGTTCAATCTCCGCTTCTTGGTATATTTGCGTGGAACGAAGCGGCTTCGAGGGAGGTGGCAGAGTGCACGCGCTAACGCAGAAATCGACCTCAAGCTGTTTCATATCAGCAAGGATTGGACCCTTATCGAAAGTCTCCTGAAATTGAGCCTTACCTCCATTGATTTTTCCTTTCGAAACTTCGTTCCCGTTGCCTAACAGCGGTGATGGATTGCGCGGCGCAAAATTAGGTGTGCCACTGCAGACTGACACCTGTAGACCGGAGCGTTGTATGTTAAGCGAGCTACCCGAGCTCTTGTGTGATAGATTATCGAATACAAACTCGTCTTCATCTTCACTTATAACGCCAGGATCAGCTTCGCCAGCACGTTGGCCACGGTGGCGACTACCGATGACACCCATGCTTGAAGAGCTGTTGGGGGTACCAATGCTAGCAAAAGAGCCACAGAACGAACCACTTTCATCCCCATCGACGGGCTTCCTATTGCTGCGTATGTGCAGCTTTGAGCTGAGTGAGCCTGCCAGCTTCTTGAAGCTCTTACGTTTCTCGCCCTGACCAATGGACAGCAGGCTGCCACCTACAGAGCTGGCTAACTGGCCAATGGAAGACTTGTGTTTGTCTTTCTTGCTGAGATCAGTCAGTGATCCGGATTTGACGACGAATGCAATGCGTACCTCTAGTTCCCCACGCTCCTTGCTCTTCTTCTCTTTACCTGGCTTGCTTTCTAGCTTGAACCATTTGGCCCGCGGCCTATCGTATACGTCCATGTCCTTAAGAGGCAGAGTCACCTGTCCGAGGAATTCATCGATGCCCAAATTATTATGATGCAGGCACGTCAAGGTCAATTCGGCTCGATTCCCCTGATCCGGAATTTTTCTTCAAGCGATAAATATATATTTTTTGAAAGTACAGTATGGATTGTTAAAATAAATATAATACGCCTTTTTTTGCACTCACAGTTCGCATTCCTCGTTCCAACTTACATTCGTCTCGGTTTTATCCCTAACCGATGTCTGATACTTCTCCCTTCCCAGGGCGATTGTGACAAAACAGTTGTTGGTGCCATTCTTGCCCTTGGTCAGAAGACCTCTAGCACGCTGTACTGCAATGGATAAAAGGGAGATTTTTAATGGAATAAGTGAAAGCTTGCTATTTTAATCAACTATGTAAATTAAATATTAATCTCAACACAAAGCGCACCTGCAATTTATAATAATTTCTGTCGGTATTTATCTGTCTGCCTATCTCTGTCTGTTCATCTATATGTCTGTCTGTCTAACTGTGTTTCTGTATCTGTGTTTCTGTATCTGCATTTCTGTATCTGTGTTTCTGTATCTATGTTTCTGTTTGTGTGTTTCTGTCTGTCTGTCTGTCGATCAAAGCTGTATAATATGCATGATTAACATCAGCGACAATCTATAGAGGTACTTACGAAAAATAACTTTCCTATAAGGGCAATGCAAACATTAATCCAAAGGAACTTTGCAAAAGATTTGTAAAATCAGATGTTATGAAAAAGAAAACTTAAATAGCACATAAGCCTACCTAACACACTGAAATATATTTTTAATAGAACAAAAAGAGAACTACAGACACTATGACACAGAGAATGACTGACTTTCGGTAGAAGCAAAAAAAAAAATTTTTTTTCCGTAATTTTTTGTTTAGTTATAATTCATATTTTGATGTACTTATATGAAGAGCAATAGGGTAATAATTATGATACACAATAAGGAACAGCAAAGCTAAGTTTTCATATTAACTCTTCGAAACAATGATACCGCCAAGTTTATGAGCACGAATTTTAACAAGCAGTTTTCTTCGACTGGCTAAAAACGAAGGTTTCTTTAGAAACATTTATTGGCATATTACGGCAGGCTGGCATTTACTTTCCAATTTAGGCTACACAATGCAAATAGAAGAGCGTTATTTTGTACAAATTCTATTGGATCACGGTGGAAACTATACAGGTGATCCACGGAATATGGATTGGACGGACCTGAGTCTTTGTAATACAAATAACAGCGGATTCCATAGGTTCGGGAACTCTAAAGTAATTGCCTAAAAGTATACCTAGAGTATCAACAACAGTAATATAATTCATAAAATGGAATATGACGCTACATATACAACATTTTAAATCCTGTAAATTAATAGTTCACCATGACTGAAAAGAGTGGAGATCTTTCTGCAAATTATGCCATAAGTAATGTTTTTATTTCAGAGAAATTTTAACATAATCAGTGTAAATCAGTAATCGATATATTTAAACTATTGGTTAATCATTGACAAACAATGCTACCTCAAAAAAAAAAATAACAAATTATTGAAAAAAACTATTTGAGTTCTTTGCCTCAAATAACTTGAAATCCAGCGATTTATAAATGCTTGCTGTTAGAGAGAGATCAGCAAACAGAACAAAATTTGTGAATGACTAGCTAAAATCTTTTCAAAAACTGTAGGAATAGACTATTTGGTAAGTTCGCGGTAGTTATTTTTTTTCTTGCGACAGACTTTGCTTTTTATGGAGGAATAATAAATAATTATTTCTATGACTTTGTCTTTAAAAAAAATAAGGGCGCTCACGTTTTGCTTGTATGTATGCATAATATGTGTGTGCGGTAGATACACACTCATGTTCTCAGTATGCGTTGATCGTGAAGTTTAGCAACATCTGTGCCAAAATTAGTTCAGTGCTTGCGCGCTGTATTTTGTCTTTCAAGCAAGCAACGAAATCGAATGCTGAAATGCCCCTACCCCTTCCTTATACTTAGAATTCGCTATTGCTATTGCTATGGTGAAGCAAAAAAGTGATATCAATTTCTAGTACCAAATGAACCCTCTATGTATTCTATGCTTAGTGATAAGACGCTTGTGCACTATGCAGAAACCAAATGTCGGCAGTTCATTCACCGAAAGCAGACATATCGGTTCACCGTATCAAATAGCTACTCATAGGACCGATGGCTTTAAAATTGAGATACTGGTTGGTACTGATCAAGAATATATACACTCTACGGGGACTGCTGTGTCTTCTTTAATGTTCCGTCTGTATGAACACCTAGATCTCAGAGACTATAAGAGCTATAGTAACCAAATTTAGTGACAACACGTGCATAGCTTGCACGCAGATCAAGTTTGTTTTAGATTTTTGCCTCGCCCCCTTCCACCAAGCAAATCGAAAAAAACGTATTACTGAAGCTACCGACTAAGATTTAGATTCAGATTTGGCACATATGGAGGATGTCCCTGCGCGGACGTTTTCTGAAAATTTCAGCACGATCGGATCATAAACATAGAAGATATTAAGGAATGAATTATCACCAGGTCAATGGCACCTCACCAAAATTGCTTTAGTTAGAACAACAACAACAAGAAACGCCGCAAAGGCGCGAGTTCGAATCCCACTGCTGACAATTCCAAATTGCATTTTTAATAATTATAAATGAATTACTTTTATATTATATATATTCATATATTATTAAATTTGCATTATTTGTCAGAAAATGTTAAGAATTTAAAAGAAAGCAATAACCAAATTTCGTTAGAAATTCGTATATATATATATAACAAATGCAAAAACTCGTGTATTGAGGTTGCCGACCGTGCGTAAGACGTACGATTTGCGTGTGAGAGGTCTGGAGTTCGAAGCTTGGTGCATCCCAGACAAAATTTAATGTTTTTAAAATTTTATAAAAGCAATATATATGCACAAGATGCGTTTTTAACTACCAATTGATTTGTCAGCATAGTTTTCATTAGCATCTCAGTAAAAACAGAAGCGCTGTACAGTTACAGTTATACGTGTATACACAGCAACGCTCAAAAAAAGTCACGGTTGTTTGTTTCCCCTTCGCTCTTGTGCGCTCACTCACTATTGCTGCTCTCTTCCAAGAACGAACGATAATGAGTTGAACATTGCTTAAGATTATTTGGCATTTAAATTTACTTTTATATTTGCTTAATTTTTTTCCTTTCCCCGATTAGTTCAGAGACTCCCACAGTCGTAGCCCGACTGTAGCTGCCTGACTTGTTTTGTTTTAAAATAGACCATTGTGTCAAAAATTTGACTTTGAGACATTCAAGGTTCTCAAATTTTTTATTGTTGGCATAAATTCGCCTGGATAAGATATCGCAAATGCTTTCGACTTGGTTTAAATCTGAGGGGTAAGCTGGCCAGTCCAACACATAGACTGCGATTTTGGTGCGATAGATAAAGGAAGAAGTTAGCTTTTTGAGGAAGAAAGAGTAGCTTAATTTGGTTAAACAGGGTGGAGAGAGCCTTATCGGATTTCTATTTTTGGTTTTATTTTATTTTATGTTGATTTTGAAAGATGCAAAATATCGTATGAAAAATTTAATTTTTCCACCTTGGTACTGGTTTTCTTTAATTTGGCCTGGTAAAGTCGAGAAATATATTTCTGCATTGTTGGAAACCCCAAGAGGACTAGTACCCAAAGGTGTTATATCAAGCACATAATCACCAGCGGAACACGGCAGAAACTTATATTTAATTATAGTATTCTGCACAACAGCAGGTATATTGGACAGACGAACTCGATTTGCTGTGTTCGCCGGGCCAACAACCATGGTCGGTATTCAGACATCCATATCCGCATCCGATGAAGTTAAAAGTGGGTTGAATGTCGAAAATTCAATAATGGGTTTTTCGCAATTATTCAACACGATTGAACTAAATCTTCACAGCTAGAAACGGTTCGTTAAGCTTACGAAACCCACCGGATTGTTATTTTAAATATTAACTCATATTTGGGGACCTGATACCGATGTTTCTGCTGTATACTTACAAATGCCCAGACTATGGAATAGCATGTTTCATAAAATAAAATAGATGTTGAGTGTCGAGGAAATAGCGTATTAATCGGTATCAGGCTGCAAGTACATATCTGAATTTCAATGGGCAAAAATCAAAAGACTTAATTTAATCAAGGGTCTATGAATGCGAGTTTGTAGAGGTTATTGAGTACTTCCGCGTAAAAGGTTAACGCTAAGTTCAATGAAGTTCTTGCCACATCTGCTCTAGTGTTTGCAAATGTTTACAATTACATTTATGAGTTTAAACGTAGCCATACAAAACTGTACATTACAAAACATGAACATCTTGTCGTTCGCACTGTGCAAACGTTTACCCCCGAAAAAATGGACAAAATCAACGATATGGTTTTAATCGTTAAAATAATCAAAGCACTTAAAATAGTAGAGGCTATGAACATATCGAAGTGTATAGCCGATTCAATTTTGAACGAAAATTGTGGCTGAAAACCACTCGGCAAAATGGGTGTCGCTTTTGCTCACAATGGAGAATAAACAAAATCGTGTTGTGAACTCTGAGGATGTATTTGACGTTTTCAAATAGTGAAAATTTGTTGAGGATACATTCCTACAGTCAGAAGTCAAATGATGAAACGACCAGCAAGGATATGGCCACGCTCATCTACATTGCTTACTAGGACAGAAAATTATTCTCACTTATGAAGACGGGGTCGCGCGTGCAAAGTTACAATGTCCAATCTTATGAAAATAAGGCTTTAATATTCACAGCATCCCGATTTGAGCACCAGTGACAACAAATGGATTGCCAAAAAAAAGTATGTCCAGAGAGGAGGTCATCACACCACCAAATCCATATTTCAAGGAGTTTTTCAACTCTTTAAAATTTATAGAGTTGAAGGGTGATTATGTTAAAATAAAATTACGCAATAATCATTTTTAGTGTGCTTCTTTCTAAGAACCTATTAAACAACCCTCGTATATACATTTATTAAACTCGTTGTGCTGACTACTGACCCGTCCCAACCAAAATAGATTTTAAAATCGTATAGTGCAACAAGACGGAAAATTCTGTGCAATTTGACTCTTGATCTACTGCTATCTGCTCACATCTAGGCTGCAAAGACGCAGAGACTAACTTCTTATACATCCGGCCTCCGTCTACGGTTCAAGCCATGACGTTATCACTAATTACCTTTTGCATTTTAAATTAAAGTGTAATTTTAGATTCTGACTTACAGAATTTGGCCGAAAACCGCCTGCTCAACAACCGAGTAAGTACAGCAAACAGAGCGCAGTACTTAATCCACACTTGCACAGTCGCAGACTACCTCTCCTCGGGTGCAGACGTAAGTTCGCAAAGTTCTTGAGTAATTTTCTATCTGCGGGATAACTGCTTTGCCGCACTAAGCGTTAGCCCCAAAACTTAAAAAAAAAAAGTACCTGAGTAAGCACAGCAGAATCCGAAATTCATCACTGTCTCTTCCACAAAAGCAGAGAGACCAATATTAGACTTCTCACGCTTCGCAATCAGCCAAGATCTTCGTATAATAACTAAAGACATTATATCCTGATGCTTGTCAAGAGTATAACAGTGGCTGAAAGATTTCTCAAAACAACAAACCTACCGGTCATTAGTGACATGCAATGCAAATTCCATGACACCCTTTATTCTGTAAAAGGTACAACCTATGCACCTAATTTAATAAACAGACCCGATAACGAAATAATCGAGGAATTAAAATTACAAAACGTCCAAGCCATCTACAAATATACCAAGTCCATTGATGGTGTCGCGAAACTTACTGAGTTAACCTTCGATCTGCATAACCTCCCCAGCAAAGTGGATACTAGTCGTCCCCCTCATGACCAAAGTATAAATGAAATATTAAAAATCAAAGCAAAAAAGAATTGTACTATGATTGAGGCCAAAGCACAATCGAAAAGACAGCAAGCAACAACAACACACAGCCCTCCGGTAACTTTTGCAGCAATTGCAGCCCACGATCTTCCTCGATAATCAACTATCCAAAGCACGCAGATCGATAATACAAACATTAAAAAGACTAAAACAAACAACACACTATCCAATAGACTCAAGCGAATCAATGGAAGAAGACGGGCCTGAGTTATAATTCAGGACTTTCTCTCTATTGCAGCACCTTTTCGGGTGCTACCCTAGCACAGTTGGTGAGTAAGTGTTTGACGTTGGTGGAGGATGGTTCGTGACAAAGGTCGCAGTTGTTGGATGTGTTTTGGTTGAGGTAGTGCTGGTGAGTGATGTTTGTTTTTCCTAGTGTGACGCGTGTTATTTTGATTTGGTCTAGTCTAGATATTTTAGAGTTTTTGTAGAAAGCCGTTGAGTGACGGGGGTGAGGTGGTTGGTGGCATTACCAGTTGGATGTAAGTTTGAAGGAGTTCTTCTGCTTTGTTTTGTATTCGTTATTTAGGTAGTGGTCTATGCCTATTGTGTTGAAGTTATCAGAGCGGATTGTGATGAGTGCGCAAGCTTCGCTGCTGTATCAGCAAGCTCATTGCCTTTAATGTTAGCATGGCCTGGCACCCACAACATCTATATTCTGTCCCTGTGTTTTGCAAGAAGGCTTCTAATTACTAGGGGGTAGTGGTCGCTATTGTTGGTATTACTGATAGAGTCTATTGCCGATAGAGTCTGTGCATATATTATGAATTTATCGGGGGTGTTTTTGATTAGTGTGATGGCTTGTAATATTGCTATAATTTCTGCTGAGAAGACTGAGGAGTATATGGGTAACAGTCCGTATCTAAGTGTTGAAGTAGTGGAGTTGTCTGTAGCAGTCAGTGTAAATAAAGTTAAGGTCTGCGTGTGATTATTTTATGGATTGGAACATCTGTTGGTATACTGTATTGTTGGTGTTACGCTTATTGCATTGTCTTAGTGATGTATATAGTGTGTTGTCGTCGAATAGCCAGTAGGGTGTTACTATACCTTTTATTTATTGGTCTAAAGGGTAAGTCATATCTTCTGCTGTTGCTGATTAAGTATTCTACCGTTGAATTTGTGAAATTTATCTTTTGCAGTGCGGGATTCTTGAGAAATTTGGCGAATTGGGGTGTCTGTTGAGTTAAGAACAATTTTGTGTAGTTTTGATTTTAGGAAAATTAGTCTACTGTGGAGTATGTGAATGTTTGTCTCAAACAACATAATAAAGGTTGGTGCTGCACTTATAATAAGTTTGGACTTTGTTGAGGGTAGATTTTGGAGCCCGACCGTAAAGGAAGAGCCCGAAGTCAGTCTTTGAAATGATGATGGCTTTTGTTATTGCAATGAGGGTGGAGGTATCGCTTTGGAATTTACGACTAGATAGACATTTGATTATGTTGAGTTTGTTTTGAAGGGAGGCTACTAGTCCATTTATATGATCTTTCCATTTATAATTTTTGCTGAATGTGATGCCTAGGATCTTCAAAGTGTTAACTGTGGGGATAATAATGTTGTTTGAGATAATTTGACATTGGCATTGATGTTTTTTACAGAAATGTATGTGTTTGCACTTGTTGAGGGATAGTTTTGAACCAGAGAAATCTCCCCAGTTCTCAATGTTTTGAAAGAGATTGTCTAGTCTTGTTGTGATGTTTTTGTTGCTATTGAAGTTGATGATTAATTGGAAGTCATCGGCGTAGCTGCAGAAGGCTATGTCTAATTGAATATTGATAATATTGCAAAGTTTATTGTAGGTGATGAGGAAGATAATTACGAATAGAGGTGTATTTCCTATTGGTCATAAATTTTTTTATGTATTTTAAAATTTTTGGTCCCACCTGCCAATCGATCAATTGTTGTGGCACTGCATGGACTCCAATTCTGTCGAATGCCTTGGAAAAATCAAGGAAGACGATTCAAATGTGTTTTTTTTTTCCAGTGAGCAAGTAATCAGATGATCTGCGTAAAGCAGACAATCAGTTGCTGCTTTGTGTTTCTTGAAGCCAAACTGGTTGTTTGAAATTAAGTTGTTGTATTATACGAACCACCATAAGAGCGTTGCAATTATTTTATCCATAACTTTGGAAATGCATTGGTTAAGAGATATGGGCCGGTATGAATCCGTTAAGGTTTTATCAGAATTGGGTTTGTTTATTGGGATTACTAAGCTTGTTTTGTACTGTGAGAATTAAATATGTTATTGAAGTGTCTTGCTAGTCTGTTCAGGTCATTTTTTATTTGTATAATGTAAATGTAGGCGAAAAGTTGTGGTCGGACCAGTATTAAGCAAAGATAGATCCTTGATTGCGTGGATGCTTTTAGTAGGGTTAAGGCCATCAAGGGCTCGGATGTTTGTCCAAATTTTAGAGGTGGGTGTATTGGGGTTAATTTGGGCTGTAAACTCAGCGGTTGCTATTTTTATGGCACGCTTGAGCTTGAGTCTGAAAAGTGAGTTATTTTTCCTTAACATTAATATGTTTTCTTGTATGATGATTTTTAGTTTGTTCCATGCTTTGTTTTTGTTTTTTTTTTAAGTGTTTCTAGTCTGGTGCTCCATCAGGAACTTTGTCGCCTGAACGACGTTTTAGGGATGGATTTGTGTGCGGATTGCAGGATAGTTTTGTTGATGTTAGCCGCCTCTTTATTCACTTCAGCGGCGTAGTGGATTTTATTATCCATTTCTGTGATTGATTTTTCAAAAACTTCCCAATTTTATTTATTTATTTAAAAATGGAATCTGGAAGGCGTTTGTGCTTGGGGATTTTGGTAAAGGGAGATTAGAAATGGGAAGTGATCGCTTTCATTAAGGTCGTCGGTGCAGGTCCAAGTAGCGTGGGGGAGTATGTTTGGTGTGCAGAAAGATAGGTCTACGTGTGTGAAGGTATTGTGGATTGTGAAATGGGTAGGAGTTTTGTCGTTGAGGAGTATGAAGTTATTTTGTGTTATGAAGTTATATATGGTGTGCCCACTATTCTTGTGTTTGGGAGATCCCCATGTTGGGTGCCAGCTATTGAAATCTCCAGTTACGATTGTGGAGAGCTTATGGCCTATTACGTTTTCAATGTATTTGGTGTTGAAGCTTTTGTTGGATGGAATGTAGATTGAGTAGATATGGAATTTTGTTTCAGAGCCAACTTCCGCACACACTGCTTCTATCTCTCTGTTGACTGGGATATATTTGTGTTGGATTGATTTGTTGATGAGGAGAGCTACTCCTCCAAAGGTGTTGTGTGGGATGTTTAGGGATATTGAATAGTTGACAGGTATTGGAATGGGTTGAGTTAGGTGTAAGTGGGTTCCCTGCAGGGCTATGATGTGGAGGATTGACTTTTAATTATGTTAAGGAGTTCGCTGTAGTTGTTGAGATAACCACATTGAATAAAATAATTCCGTTGAATTATTTTAAGAGGGATGATATGTGTTAAGCGATAACAGTGTTAGTTTATATATAATTACTAAAGTAAGTGGTTGTTTGGGTGATTTGAGGTGGGTCCCTGATTGGGGTTGACTGAAGAATATCTTAGTACAACGGATATTTGCAAAGAAATACCTCCAGTCGTCCGTCCAGGGACTCACCTATCCTAATGTAAGTATGTTTGTTCTATTGATATTCCTTAGTGTGGCAGATGTCCTCTTCAATTGAGTTTGGGTTGTCAATTTTTTTTTTTTTTTTTTTGTTAAGAGCTTTAATAATCTTCACTGTTCTTCGGGGTGTAGTGCGAGGGAGCACTTGGACCTTGTCTTTAGGGGAGGTGAGTTTGTTGCTTAGTTTGGTGGTAGATGATGTGCTAGGCTGGAGAAATAAAATTGAGTCTTCATATATGACGGTTGTTCGTGGCGTGGAGGTCTTCTGGGTTTCAGTGGCTGTTTCAGTGCGCATGTGCGTCTAGTGGATTCTGCGAAGGTTAGGAAATTTGGCCTGTGGTTTTAATTGTAGATTTCATAGGTAGTTTTATTGTCTACTTGTTGGGTGATTTTGAGTGCTACTATTTCTTGTTGTTTTTTTTAAATTGGGTAGAATTTGTCTGTGGAGTTGTGGGAGTTGAAAGTTAGGTCGTTTGATTTACAGTTGATGCATCCAACGTTGTTTTTGCAGGTTTCGTTGTCCTCTTCTTTTGTGTGGTGAGGAGAACCGCATTTGATGCACGTTTTGCTACTCTTGCATACTTTGTATGTGTGTCCATATCGTAAGCAATTATTGCAGCGTAACGGTGTTGGTATGTATTGGCGTACGGTTGTTTTTTTCATATCCTATCATTATGTGTGTTGGGAGGGTGGTAGAGTTGAAAGTGAGGATTATTAATCCGGTCTCAATGAGATTACCGTTTACTTTTTTCATTATTTTTTTAACATAATTGACATTTTGATTTTTTAGTTCCGTTTGGATTTCCTCCTCTGGAACTTCTCTCAGGCTGTTTGAGTAGATTACTCCCTTTGTGTAGTTGAAATGATTGTGGACGGAGACTGAAATGGGCATGTAGCTTGTGAATTGGGTCATCTTGAGGAGTTTACTGGCTTGTTGGTCGTCTTTGGTTTTAACCAAGAGGTCGCAACTAATGAGTTTAGTGCACGCTGTGACTGGGCCGTCACAGGTAAAGACGATTATTTTTTTTAAGGCGAAGGGGGATAGCATACATTTTTTTTTCGGTTTCACTTATGCGCGAGATCACCTTGGGGCGGTCAGGGGGTTCTATTTCCGTTTCTAAGCTTATACTTGATGTAATTGTTACTTGTTTTCTTTTTCGTCACAAATTTGTTTACGCGATAGATCAAGCAGAGAAGAGTTCTGTTGAGTGCAAAGCAGGTAGAGGCGCGTGCGCCTTTTACAAGAGGTCCGATCGTAATGAGAGTTGGATTTGAACTTAACTATAAATTTACATTTAAAGAATATTGTCAAATTATGAAGAAGCAATTAAACAACAGACTTCAGCACAGCTACTAACCGCAGCCACCAGGAAGATCTGCACCATGTTCACTCGTCTTCGTATATGGCGCAGCCAACAAACCCACGAGCATTTCCTCTCCGACAAACCATGACCGATATGGCATCAATGTAGAAAATCTTGTGCCATCGGCCATATCCTAAATGAATGCTTGTCAACAAGAAATAAACTGTCGATTTTCCATATCACCCACTTCTTCTTCCTCCTTAATGATTGCTCCCAAAAAAGTATTTTAGAGTTTAATAATTTTGTAAATTTATTTCAAATTTAAATACTCAAAACAAACAGATTAATACAGTTAATAACATCTATTTAGAAGTCGACTGGAGACGAAGGCCAAGATTGTACATGTTAAATTAGTACTATGTTTGTATTTATTTTAATTAAACATAATTTTGCAAAATAAAAATAAAAATAATGTACGCTTAATCAGATAAAAGAAGCAGCAACGACGAAGATGCGGTGGCAAGCCATGACATACTATGTATATAGATCATAGCAGTTTTGGTTGCTGGGTCAATAGAGTGCTTGCTTGGCAAACAGAATTGAATTGCAGCATAGTCATTATCAAACGAATACAGTCAAGACCCCTAACAAATATTGTTCGTATCTAAAAATTTAAAAATTCAATTGAAAAAATCCAATTGAAAACAATCAATATCAGTGATTTATTGGATTTTTTCGATTAGGTAAATATATATGGGTGCAGTGAATTAATTTCCGATGCGGATGCAGACAAGCTTTTTTTTTATTTAGCAAATCCAAGACTATTTATTTGATGCGGGAATTTTACTTGATTTGTTAAGGGATAGAAAGGAAAGGATAGAGGACTGTAACGCGAAATTTAGGTACTCTAACTCAAATAGTGTCAATGCTAGACGTTTTTACTTAATGGCACGTGGGGAAACAATTGAAACCAATTTCATCTACGTGCGGTCTGTTTTTGTCTGTGTGCCAAATTTTTTGCTTTAGTGCTTCAGATCAAAATGGAACGAACATTGCCCAACCGACTCGGCTGTTGATACAGATCCAGTTTATATGTATATACAAAGTTATTATTTCTCTGAACAATGCAAAGATAAATTTTTTTTCGACTTTTTTTAAAAGCATTGCGTGTAATTATGTGTAAAAACAACTCGGCAAAATGAGTGTCGCTTTTGCTTACAATGGAGAATAAACAAAATCGTGTTGTAAACTCGGACGTTGTATTTGACGATTTGCAATAATGAATATCTGATGAGGATACATTCCTACAGTCAGAAGTCAAAGAAGGTGAAAACAACCAGCAAGGATATGGCCCCGCTCATCTACATTGATTAATAGGTCAGAAAAATGCAAAGTTATAATGACCAATCTTATGACAATTATGCTTTAATATTCACAGCATCCCGATATTAACACTAGTGAAAAAAAATGAATTGCCAAAAAAAAGTATGTCCAGAGAGGAGGCCATCACACGACCAAATACATATTTCATGGAGTTTTTCAACTCTTTAAAATTTATAGAGTTGAAGGGAGATTATGTTAAAATAAAATTACGCAATAATCATTTTTAGTGTGCTTCTTTCTAAGAACCTATTAAACAACCCTCGTATATACATTTATTAAACTCGTTGTGCTGACTACTGACCCGTCCCAACCAAAATAGATTTTAAAATTGTATAGTGCAACAAGACGGAAAATTCTAAGTGTGCACTTTGACTCTTGATCTACTGCTACCTGCTCACATGTCTAGGCTGCAAAGACGCAGAGATTAACTTCTTATACCTCCTTCTTATATATCACTAATTACCTTTTGCATTTTAAGTTAAAGTGTAATTTTTGATTCTGACTTACTGAATTTTGTCGAAAACTGCCTGTTCAACGACCGAGTAAGCAAAGCAAACAGAGACTACCTCTCCTCGAGTGCAGACGTAAGTTCGCAAAGTTCTTGAGTAATTTTCGGTGATTTCGTTTTCTAAATGAATTCTTTTTTCCCGCGTTTGAGTGCACCAGCCATATATTTTTATTCTGAGGGATAACTGCTTTGGCGCACTAAGCGTTAGTTCCAAAACTTAAAAAAAAAAGTAGCTGCAAGCACAGCAGAATATTCATCATTGTCTCTTTCACAAAAGCGGAGAGACCAATATTAGACTTCTCACGCTTCGCAGTTAGCCCAGATTTTCGTATAATAACTAAAGACATTATATCCTGATGCTTGTCAAGAGTATAACAGTGGCTGAAAGATTTCTCAAAACAACAAACCTACCGCTCATTAGTGACATGCAATGCAAATTCCATGACACCCTTTATTCTGTAAAAGGTACAATATATGCACCTAATTTAATAAACAGACCCAATAACGAAATAATCGAGGAATTAAAATTACAAAGCGTCCAAGCCATCTACAAATATACCAAGTCCCTTGATGGTGTCGCGAAACTTACTGAGTTAACCTTCGATCTGCATAACCTCCCCAGCAAAGTGGATACTAGTCGTCCCCTCATGACCAAAGTATAAAAGAAATATTAAAAATCAAAGCAAAAAAGAATTGCACTATGAATAAGGCCAAAGCGCAATCGAAAAGACAGCAAGCAACAACAAACACACAGCCCTCCGGTAACTTTTGCAGCAATTGCAGCCCATAATCTTCCCCGATAATCAACTACTCAAAGCACGCAGATCGATAATACAAACATTAAAAAGACTCAAACAAACAACACACTATCCAGTAGACTCAAGCGAGTCAATGGAAGAAGACGGGCCTGAGTTATAATTCAGAACTTTCTCTCCATTGCGGCACCTTTTCGGGCGCTACCCTAGCACTCAACAAATGTACGACTTCTCCATATTTTCCATAAGCACAATTGCCACTCACTTAATGTAATAAACAAAAACTGTAATATTAAGAATATTGCCATATTATGAAGAATCAATTAAACAACAGACTTAACATAACGAAATTTCGGAGGAAATTTAGCAATATACAAACTACCACCCTAATAAACATTACCCGTGCACTACTACTATCAAAAATCGATTACGGGCTGCCGATCTATGGCTGGGCTGCAAGAACCCACCTGAAGGCGATTAAACTACCATACCATAAGCGGTACGCCGAGAAGTCAACGCGTTTCCCACGTCCTCGATTAGGTGCATTTTGGCGGAGGCAGGACAATCCAGCATCGAGGATAGAACCACAATGAAGCTGATTCAAAAAATGTACTGCTCTCCAAACTCTCTATTGATCAAGGACTTTATTAGCGTCCTGAATTAAGAAAAAGAGATACAAATGCATCCCCACCATTCGTCGTTGCATCCAATATAGCAAAATTATGGACTTACGCCCGTCAAAGATATTATCATCTATAAATGATAAAACAAAAAGCAACTGAAAATAAATACTGCCCTGCATTTATTTAGAAAGCAAAACAAATAGCCAAACATTTCAACAGCTATTCCTGATCGAAAAGACAAAAATGAGCAACACGACCAATTGTCTGTAAACTGTTGGGTCAAAAACGACCGAAGTGACTTCATTTGCAATTGTTGACGAGGATAACACACCGCTCTCCCGTAGCTCCCTTCCCACTTTTACTCAGTATACTGCTGAAGCAATGTCAATTTTAAACGCTTCTATCTTTGTGATAAACAACAAAGGGAAGTTATAATTTGCACGGGTAGCATGTCATCTATCGCAGTAATATCGAACCTAAATCACCATTATAAATAATCGAAATATAATGGCAAAACACTCCAAAATCACCATTCTCTGGATGGCGGGCCATAAAGGCATAACCGGCAACCGGAAGAGGCCCGGAGGCAGTCGGCTCACAGGCACCGCTTCTGGTGCCAAAACAATAGAGATCTGGTAAACCTGGTCATAAGTAAAAGTAAGATTGCGAAGATATCAATCCGGACTGCATCAAAACACAGCTACCAACCGAAGGCACCAAAAGATGTGCACCATATTCACTCGTCTCCGTATATGGCGCAGCCAACAAACCCACGAGCATTTCCTCTCCGGCAAGCCATGACCGATATGGCATCAATGTAGAAAATCTTGTGCCATCGGCCATATCCTAAATGAATGCTTGCCAACGAGAAATAAACTGTTGATTTTCCATATCACCCACTTCTCCTTCCTCCTTAATGATTGCTCCTAAAAAAATATTTTAGAGTTTAATAATTTGGTAAATTAGTTCATATTTAAAATCTGTTGCATCATTTTTTAAATACTTAAACAAACAGATTAATACAGTTAATAACATCTATTTAGAAGTCGACTCGAGACGAAGGCCAAGATTGTACATGTTAAATTAGTACTATTTTTGTATTTATTTTAATTAAACATAATTTTGCAAAATAAAAATAAAAATAATGTACGCTTAATCAGATAAAAGCAGCAGCAACGACGAAGATGCGGTGGCAAGCCATGACATCCTATGTATATAGATCATAGCAGTTTTGGTTGCTGGGTCAATAGAGTGCTTGCTTGGCAAACAGAATTGAATTGCAGCATAGTCATTATCAAACGAATACAGTCAAGACCCCTAACAAATATTGTTCGTAACTAAAAATTTAAAAATTCAATTGAAAAAATCCAATTGAAAACAATCAATATCAGTGATTTATTGGATTTTTTCGATTAGGTAAATATATATGGGTGCAGTGAATTAATTTCCGATGCGGATGCAGACAAGCTTTTTTTTTATTTAGCAAATCCAAGACTATTTATTTGATGCGGGAATTTTACTTGATTTGTTAAGGGATAGAAAGGAAAGGATAGAGGACTGTAACACGAAATTTAGGTACTCTAACTCAAATAGTGTCAATGCTAGACGTTTTTACTTAATGGCACGTGGGGAAACAATTGAAACCAATTTCATCTACGTGCGGTCTGTTTTTGTATGTGTGCCAAATTTTTTGCTTTAGTTCTTCAGATCAAAATGGAACGATCATTGCCCAACCGACTCGGCTGTTGATACAGATCCAGTTTATATGTATATACAAAGTTATTATTTCTCTGAACAATGCAAAGATAAATTTTTTTTCGACTTTTTTTTAAAAGCATTACGTTTCGTAATGTTAAAAGATATTTTAGCTTTAAGATTGTGAATTATTTTTAGACTCTGTACTAAAAGTACATAGTCTACTAGGTTTGACGAAAGCGAAATGTGCGTAACAGACAGAAGGAGGCGTAGCAGACCCTATAAAGTATATATATTCTTAATCAGCATCAACAGCCGAGACGATATAGCAATGTCCGTCTGTCCGTCTGTATGAACACCTAGATCTCAGAGACTATAAGAGCTACAGTACAGTATAGTGTGCAGGCAGATCAAGTTTGTTTTAAATATGCACAAGACGCGTTTTTATCCACCAATTGATTTGTCAGCATAGCTTTCATAAGCATCTCAGTAAAAACAGCCACGCGGTACAGTTTCAGTTATACATGTATACAAAGCAACACTCAAAAAAGTAACGGTTGTTTGTTTCCTTCGCTCTCGCGCGCTTACTATTGCTGCTCTCTTCCGAGAACGAACGATAATGAGTTGAACATTGCTTAAGCAAAAGAAACTTGCATGGCGGGCAATGAAACGAAAATACGAAGTGTGATATTTTGACTTTGTCGGCTGCCGAAATTGTGCGTCGGTGGCCCAGGACATAGAGCGTTAGAATGTCAATCAAGGGATCGCGTGTTCGAGTCCCGATCAATTCGTTTTCTAACCTATACAGTTTTTTATGTGCGACATTAAAATCTACTTTTATATTTTCTTAATAAGAAGCGAATTCGAACGGAGACAAAAAGGGTATACAAATGTATTTATTGAAGTTAATCATAATATATATTACTTAATTTTTTGCTTTCCCCGATTAGTACAGTCGTTCCACAGGCGTTCCCTCGACTATAGCTGCCTGACTTGTATTAACTAAAATCATTTTTCTTGACTTTAGGCTCTTGCCATGGATTCGCATTATGAATCTAAGTCATGATAAAACATAAAGTGAGAGTGACTACGGTCTCATAAATGTAGAATCTCAAAATAGAAGTTTGTTTTTTTTCCACTGCGCCAAATATTAAAATTAAATCTTTTTTCTGTTAAATTTATTTGAGAGCTATAGAAATCAGCCAGCACAGATCGACATTTGTCTCATTTGATAACATTCGATTTTTGTATTTCCAAGCCTAAGTACGAAATGGTATTCGGTATTCGTGATTGGCGTAAATAACGATATTTGGAGAGTAGTGAAAGAACAGTGGATAACAAGCGTAACAGTCGAGCGCTCGCGACAGTATAATACCCTGTACAGTTCTCTATAATAAAAGTATTTTGATAATTATTACTATTAAACTGAAAATATCCCATTTCCCAAGCCGCAATTTTCAGCTGTGGAATCAAGTCTGGCAACTCATGCAATACATCTCAGCTAATTTCATTAGGTTTGTTTACGAGATAAAACTGAGTGCTACATCAAATTAATTTAATATAAATATTTATTTTCTGATTATCTTTCATATTTATAGACCGATCTGGATAAATTGATTCAGCATTGCATCTCCATAATATCCGACAAGCACCTGTTAAGTTAGAAGTATCTGAGAAATGTGGCCATAATTCGTTTTTTCGATTTCCCGTGGAAGGAGGGAGGTATCAAAAATGGGAAATAAACTTGATCTGCGTTATGTATATAAGAAGCTTCATGACAAAATTGGTGCCATTAACTATTAGAGCAGGTGAGATCGACGAGTTCATACTGACAGACAGACAGTCAGACGAACGTGGCTCAATCGACTTTGCAGTTGAAACTTTATAGTGTCTGCCGCGCAGTATGTAACAGACTGATATACTTTTTATACAAAGCTAATATACCCTGTACAGGGTATACAAATTATTTATGACATGCCAGACAATTGTGGTAAATTTACATAGTATAGAAGAAATCCATGTCTGGATCGCGAAGATGGGAAAATTATGTAAAATTTTTTTGCCACCCGCAAAATTCCCAAATGTTCAACTGTCTGAACAATTGAAAATATACAGCGGTGAAATCGTTATTCGGAGACCTAATATAAGTTAGAATGATTTGCTATATTTGTGCTTAGTGCCTATATGACAATATCTGATTTGTTTTGGTTTGTACGCATTCACCGTATTTTCAATAAAAATATATTACAATTCTAATCGGCAAATGACAACGAATGTCAGCAATCAGATTTAGCTGAACTTTTGGGCCTTATGGAATTGCTTAATGCTATAATAGGCAACAAACCATATTTGACAGATTCCTTTTTTATTAATTAATGTATAATATAATAAATGTAAATTTTTACATTTTGCTCAAAAGTTGTTGTGATAAACATATTTTAAGTTAATTATTTAAAAAAAAAAATATAGGTTGAAATTGCTGGCTTTTTGTATACCTGTCTAACAACGATGCGAATATAATTTTTTTCTAGTTTTCTATGTTGGAATTGCTTGCTGTTCCCCAAAACTACGAAGCGTATGACCATACTGAATTCAGAATCGCCTTGTAAAGACGAACCTTGGTCTATAGACTTAGTTGCAAGCGACGGTTTAAAAGTGGTGGTTAGTTTCCTAGCCCTAAGGAAAATGTCACTTGGACCGATTTCTGGGCGTTGATCGATATTCTCTACTTATCCAAGCACTGTCAGGCATCAACGGGTGATATACTCCTTGCAATAATGACAGTATCATCGATGATACGAAAAGTAGACGCAAACAAAAGAATTTATTTATAGCTCTATGCTTGTTTTTTTTCATTCATTCTTGAGCACGTGACAACCAACGCAAAGTTGTGGCTGGAACGGCAATAAAAAACATTGCAAATGAATTAAAGGTGATGCACAGTGGTGCCTTTTCAAAAATCATATATTTTAAACTAATAAGGATATTTAAAATATAAATAGATAATGACTCTTTAAGCTTTGAAGTGCATGTTCATACGAATCGATAGGTCCATATGGAACTTTAAGCTTGGCAGCCAAAATCAATATATTTTCAGTGTATATTTTACCTTTTACGTGTTAAACTTAACATTTTGGAACTACAGAATACAGAATAAGTGTCTTTCGCCATCCACAACATCAAAACAATAAAATCAACGGCAACACAATTTTTTTTTCATTTATTTTAGTTTATTTGTAACAAAAGGAACTATTTAACCAATATATTTGGGATATAATTAAAGAGTGAAAAATAAAAACACAAATCTATTCCCATGTACTCACTTTTGATATAAAATAATTTTAATTTTTCATCCATAGATCCTAATTTACATTATTAAAATGCTTTGGCATACTCACTACCATATTTTCAAGTGTCTCCTGCGGAATTCGATGCCGTTCTCCTGAAACGGCTCCAAAAGTCGCTCCTGCTTAACGGGACAGAATCATATGTTCCAAGCCGTCGTTTCACGATTGGCCAAAGATTTTGAATCATCAATTTAAAATGTTGGTTTCCAATAAATATATATATTTTAAATGTTTATTATGTTATTTGACATAATGTTGGCGTACAATCATAGCGATAACGCATTGCGTTATTTCTTCTTCCTTTGCCTTGCCACGAATTTTTATTGCAATGTTGCATCAGTTTTATTAATCGGTCAGCTAAATTTATAAGTATAGATAACTTAGAGTAATGATTCCTAAAGAGTTTGAAAGTAGTGAGACGTTGAACTTTTGTGAGCTTTGTTAGTTATATTCTACGAAAAATTGAAAAATTGCCAGCATTTTAGGGTATTTTTTAAACTATTTTGCAATCACGTGAAAAAGGGTGAACTTTGAGAGGCTGCACCGCACACAATTTTAACCTGAATTCAAAATCAAAAAAGGTATTTTTTGCCACATTTTTCCGGCAGAGGCCCTGTGTGATGCCCGAAATTGTGCACTATCAAATTAAAAACTTTAAAAATCATGACTTAAACAACGCAATCTAAAGACCGAGTCCTTCTGCGGGAATTAAAAAAATAATTTTCTTCTGATGCCTCAAAATGCTGTAGATTTATTCAAATGACAGCCAAAAATCAAATCAGTGGTCGCACTGTTTGAAGACGTTTAAAGGAAGGAGATTTTGAAGCCAACTACATGTCTCGTTTGTGAGCCATGGGAAAAGCTCTGTCGTTTTCTGTGGATATTCGCATATAATCGACTATGTGACTTCATTCTTATAAGGTCAATATTTGACTATCCTAAGTGATAATGCAATTCATTTCGGAAATATTTTTAATGGGGAATCATTTATTCTATGATTACAAATTTTTTTAAGGATGTTGGTGTTACCACTTTGAGCTGGCCTTCTTAAAGTGTAGATTTATTTATTATACATAACATCTTATCTCTTTTGAAACGCAAAAGAACAACTTCGTTAAATAAAACAAGACAGGAGGAAATTTATGATGTCACTTTCCTTAAAATTTAGTGGATTCAGTAAATTTATACCAAAAATTAACACTTTTCGGTGTCTATATTATAACTTGTTATTATAAAAGAACGAACCTATAGCGTATTATAATTGGTTAAATTCTCTTCAATTTTAATTAAAAAAGTATTGTTTGTATTTTGGAAAAATTAAAATTTGTTTTTCGCTTATTAATTTTTGTAGAGGTCGACACGATCTTATTTTTCCCCAAAAAATTTTTGGTTTTCACTTCTTATCTTGTCTGCTTATACACATGCTAGTGAGCAGAGCAGTAATTTTTGTTGGTACAGATGGATGATTGTTTTCTTCAACGGTAAATTTGATGCGGTTTTAATTTTTTTATTGTCACTTCGTTATCTTTTACACTGAATTTGACGTCGTTTAGCTTTTGATTTAGTTTCAATAATCTGCAATTGTCTTTGATAATCAATTTAAATGATCAGGGTTTGACAAGTGGCCACCAAGCACGATTGTTTGATTTATATAGGTCAGAATATAAAAAAAAAATGGGGAGAACAAGACATGTGTAGAGCGTTGTAAAAATGATATGTATGTACTTTTTAAGTATACAGTCTAAAAAGAGAAAATGACTTTACCAAAAAATATTAAAAAAAAAACTTTTTAAGTTGCTTATTGAAACGTACCTGGTGGAAGAAGATGATGAAATGATGAAAGATTTGTACAATAATGATGATGTGTCAACGGAAAAATTCCGAAAGGAAAGCAACTATATTAAAACAATCTGACCTCCGTACGAAGTATTTAAAACAACGTTTCTAATTTCCAATATCAAATTCTATAAAAGCAGACCAAACCATATTTTTCTGTCATGCAAGCTTCCCCATAATATGTGTGTATCACATAATTTTTTTATTTTTATTGTATGAAATTATTCCTGTGTTCGCATCAAACTTTGCCCACTTTTTAAATAAAGCGCGTTGTGACGAAGCCAATGAAGTTTATATACGAGGAACGAGTGTAACACAAGCGTAAAGATTTAATGGACGATCTTATTCCTTTAAATAATATTATTCAGCTTAAAGAGGTTATTGAATGGAAGAATTGGCGAGACATCGATAAACGCATGGTATTTAACCCAACAAAAGGATCTGTTTATGATTTAATTATGGAATTACAATTCCTGTTAACACCTGCGCTCAGAATTCATATATTTGTTAAGAGAATGCAACAAGGAGCTATTGTTAAAGTATGGCAAATGGTAAAAGCTAAAAATGTAATTCTGAATAATGCTATCGACTTTTTAAATTTAGCAAAAAACATATATGGTATTTACGTTTTATATGTAAGTGAAATACTAATAGTTTTCTTCCGGAGAGGTGGGCAAACATAACGAGCATACCCAGAAGCAATTATTATTTTGCATCATTCAATGAAAATGAACTCGAAATGACCCTTACGGTAGACTCATTGAAAAATAAAATACATATATAAATATACAAATAATAACACATTTTATTTCATAAGTTAAATAAATTTACATAAAATATTCATAAAATAAAAATGTTAATAAAAGTCAGATAAAATATTATTCTACAAAAAGAATAATGTTTAGTTGAATGACAAATATTTTGGTTTTATTTATATTCTACTGGAAAAAATATTGCGTGCGACCCGTTTCGTGCGACACATGTATTCGCGGCGTTTGCTGAAAACCCGAAAACTTGTTTGACTTCAAATATATTATTTCTACATTCTATTATTCTCAGCTTTCTATTTGATATTGGATTTTGTGCGCTTTATAATGCATAATTCGCTAAAAATTACACTTGAATTGGAAAATTAAAAAGCAACTTCCACTTCGTGCAGCGTGTAAATTAACCTTATTTTCGTCGGAAAAAATTATATTGTGAAAATCAGAATTTTTATTTTTTGGCAAATGCCAATGACTGTCCCTAAGGTGGCGTGGGAGAAGTTTGGGTACAGACTCACGAAAAGTACTGAGATCCAAATGATACATTAGGTCATTACAAGACGTGTTCTTCTGAACAGCTAGAGGATGAATTTCACGTTTTCACCTTGCGTCCATGCTGGATTTCTGTCGCTACATTTAATTGCACCATATGAATTGGGGCTTTTATGAAATTTTTAAATAGTATAGCTATGACGATTTCCTCTGGCCGCATCATCAGTTTTAGTGCCAATTTCCTTCAGGACAACTTTAAGACTGCGCTCTTTATTTGAGAAATGCATTCCACGTAGCATTCTAAGGTAAAAACCACATCTGATATTATTTTATATTTAAAATGTTTTCATTATATAATTAACGTTTTTTAAATAATTGATACAATCTCATCAAAAGTAATCATGCAAACACATTTCTCTTAAGAAAATCAAATCACGACACAAAAATTGTTGATAAAGGTACTAAAAATGGTGACCAAAAGAAAGTTTCGCATATTTATTCTAAAAATAGATTACAGCAGCACACTTTTGCGTTCTTCGTAAAAATAACTGTGGATTTTGAAACATGTGTGCAAGAACGTCGAAATTTTTAATATATGCATGGTGCGCATTGCTGGCGAAATTAATCAATTTCATAAAAAAAATGTCGCGTAATGAATTAACCCTAGAAGAACGTAGGCTGATCTTGCAGGTCCACACAACGAAGCAAAAGTCATATGCAGAGATAGTCAAAATAATGTCTAGAAACAAATCAACGATCCACAAAGTAATTGCCCGGTTTCAATACGCATAGAAAATCATAGCAGATCTAGCCGACCATCTACAATTTCAGATCGCGACAAGCGTCAAATAAGGCATTTGGAGGACTAAGATCCATTCAGTAGCGTAGTACAGATTGCATCAGAGCTAAGAAGTAATACACAGGATGTACACCGGGAAACCGGAAGCCAAACTTAAAATGAGTACAAATACAAAATAAAAAAGATTAAAACCGGTGATGCTGACCTTATGGTTTAGGTTGCATAGCCGCATCGGGCGTTGGAGGCTTAGAATTTATTATGGCGTGTTGGAACAATATTAGAACATTGATATACTTAGCATATATTTGAAAAGCAGACCTAAGAAACTTGGTATAGGATCAGATATCGTTGTCTTCCCACAAGACAACGACCTAACAAGACAACGACATAAGGCCATGAGCATCCGACTCTATCTCGCCTACAATAAAAACCTGCTGGTAGAGCCCTTGCATCAAGAGTGGTTTGAACAAGGTTATGTCAATGCCAAGTCGCCTCAGAGAGGTTATTTAAATGAACGGATATCCTACTATCTAGTAAGTTTGTAGTTTTAATATCATATCATCATAGTTAATTTGTTTATATTAATAGTAATAGTACGTAGACTCTTGTTGACGGAAACATTTAAGTATTTTCGGATTTTAAGTAATAATATAGACCAAAAGAAAAGGCAACTATATATAAATGCTATTTTAGAGATAATAGACTAATTTATAAACTTTTTTTGTTTAATACAAATTTCACAAAGTTTCAGCGTGTTTCGTTCAAATAATAAGAAAACAGTGACTTGTGTGGCACACTGTATAAAAAAATAATCAAAATTATTTATAAACCCATTTAAAAGTTAAACCCATAAGTTCACCCATAAGATTTTGATTTCGTCAAAATATTTCTGCCGGCTATTGTATGTGTAGAAATCAATATGTTGTTGATGGCAATGCAAGTCTTAGCTTTAAAAAATCACCAAAGACAAATTTGCACATATGTATGTACATACGTTGTATACAAACAAATAAAAAAAATTAATCAAAAAAAGAAAAAAATGGGTGAGAATCTGTCTCTTAACTTAAATCACTGCTACTTACTCTTCGTCTAGAAAAAAAAAAGAGAAACCTGCGAAAACTTACAGGAGCATTTGTAGCAAATAAAATGTTTTTTTTTTGTGTGTATATGTAAATTCAGGAATGTATGAATGAGTTTTTAAGGTTTTTGCTTATATTGCTTCTCAGCCACTATAATAAGTACAAAAATAAAATGTATTGAGTGGAATTCAGACAATATTAGTTTAATTTAATTTTCAAACAAAGTAAATCAAACTAGTTTAATTAAATTTGAGCATCTATGAGCTCTTCCACTTTTATGTAAGCTTGGTACTTACTACTTTCAAAACAGGCCTTAATATGGGAAGCACTGACACTTACCAGTTACATTGCAATGCGTGGGACTCCACATAATATTTAGTATTCTTTTAAACTTTGCGAAAATATGGACTTATTTTGAGTTTCTGAACAAAAATTTGTGAACTTGTGAGAAGGGCGTGGCGTTGCTTATTATGAATTCACTTGCACGCAATCAACACTGCCAAGTATGCACACGCTGTCCAACGTGTCGGGTATTGCAAATACATATGTATACTGTTGAAAACAAAAAAATACATGTACATATGGAGTCGTACGGGGTAAATTGCGATTGTTCTGATGTCTGAAATAAGACTGCCAATCGATAAGTTACTATCGATATGATCGATCTGTGTTTTACTGTATTAAAAAAATTCCAGACACTGCTTAATACTTTGACGCTAAGATCTCTGACAATTAATGACAATGTTATTCACAAGTAAATATATCTTACATTGGCATCACATCATTGCAATCAACCAAATTAATACCTTATGTAAACGGATCTTGTCATTGTCACAACTGTATATTCGAGCACACTCAGTACGTTTAAGAAAAGAATAATAAAATACTTAACACGTTACTCAAAAGTACAATAAATTAAAAACTCACTCTTTCGAGTTAAATTAACTTTTTTGATCCCATAATTTCCATCCATTATACCCTCTATAACTCATTTAGAGCTGAACAAAAACGAAAGAAATATGCAAAACAAAAATGGTACATCTCTTGTGACAGAAAATTCCATTAATTTTAGGTACTTGCCCATTGAAAACATTTAATTTTAGTTAAAACGATTTCTGTTACAAAGGTGCCAGGTACACGAAATCAATACTGGTGTTCCATTTATAGCTTGCATTTCTCTAACGGTTCATTTCAATGCCAATTGGAGTGCACATTGTATTGACGCTGTGCCACAGGAATAGAGTTGGACGCGAGCCTGAGCATGACTTAAAATTGTACTGTCTCGCCAAGCCCAAGCCCCACCCTATATTATTGTATGATAAAAAATTTGTATAAAAGCTTTTACTCGTACAGTCTTAAATATTCTTATGCAGAAACATTATCTTATCTGAATTATAACTTTTGAGCCGGGAACGCCTATCACTTAAAATATTTCCATATGTGGAAAAAGTTTGCTCACCGGTTGCTGAGCTTGCTAGAATGGTTAATATCTCTCTTGCCAAAGTTGTCAAAAATTTTAGCTCTTTGCATTATTTCAAAAAGTTAAGATTGCAATTTAACAAGCAAATAAGCGGCAAAGTATTTATCAACTTTACTATCAACTACATTTAATTCAGTTTTCTAATATTTACAATAGTGGTGTCTTGTTACTAATGTTTTTCAGAGATTCTGTAACTGTTTGTAAGCCATAACATGTACCTTTTGTGCCTACCGGGCCTTGGCCGAAGAAATCCCGTTTAGATTCGTAATACCGAAGTCTTTTAAATAGGACAGTGTGCATCTCTAGTAGCCTGCATTATCGATAGAGTCGATAACCATTTTTGCAGCTCTCGACTCCTAAAATACATCAAAAACAAAAAAAAAAAAAAAAAAAAAAAAAAAAACAGCATTATTTCTATAATACATTTAGAGCTTATTTACCTTAGTGATTTTTAAATTTTTTTCAAATTATAGAAATTATGGAGCCTATGACACTGGGAAGTCCAATTAGCAACCAAGGCAGTAATCAAAACCAATATTTGCCGCCATTTCTCATGGGTGACCCTCAGGCTATGACACCCAATGACAACACTCTGTCCCCAAAGGTGGGACGATGTAGTTTGAGCATTGGTTAGTGCCCAATATTCAAATTTTTTAATAAGGTAATAACGTAAACTTACTTTTACTATTATCAACAGCTTCATCCCCAAGTAGCAACGCGCCACAAGAAATGGGACAAATCTGCAGCAGTCGGTCAGTTATTAGTGGTCGTACGCTCTATGTCGTTAACAGCTTGAACGGCAGTGCCGGTATGGCAAATAGTAGTCATCAAGCTGGTCCGCCGACCCAAGGGCTGTTTGATTCACTGCGCAGCGAACATACGTCTGGGACGCCGCGTCGGTCTCATATGGATGTACTGCAGACTGCTCAACTGAATAGTTCAAACTTCAGCTTAAATCAGAGCTGCAATATACCAACAAGAGAACGGAATGATTCATATATGTCGAATGCGCCCAACACAATAAACGCGTCAATGCGTGCACTCTGCTCACCCCTAGGAGCCAATATTTCACCATTAACAATCCCACACACACCACACACATGTGCTGATGACTTTTGGATTACTGTATTTGGCTTCACGCCAGGAGCCACTTCAATGATACTACAGCACTTTACTACGTGCGGCACAATTACGAACGTGGTGCATGCACCGCAGAACGGAAACTGGATGCATGTTCGCTTTGCTTCACGCATCGAAAGCGATAAGGCGTTGAATTATAACTTAAAAGTAATTGCCAGTAATGTTATGGTCGGCGTTACACGATGTACTGATGGAAACATTATCGACAACGAGAACGACAAAATGGTCGGGTTGAGTGGGGAAACATTCAAGCCAAAGGTGCGACCGCTCGCCCAACAGTCTTATAACATTGCTCAGCACAACTCTCATGTGTCGCCTAAAAGTAATGTACCAGAGAGGAGCTCTGGATTGATGAACAAGACCATGGATTTGTTATTCGGTTGGTAATCTACAGCCATCAATACATTTTGTTTTTTTTTTTGGCTTCAGATAATTTTAATTACAACAAAATCCTAATTCATACAGATATAATGTATATACAGTATGTCAACTAATTCTTTGTAAAATAAAATAGGTGACACAGTTTCAACTTTAACTTAATAATTTATTAGGAAGGCCTTTTGTTTTCATGTTTAATCTTTCAGAATTTAGTTCACATATATATTCTTAAGCAAAATAATAAGCAAAATTAATAAAAATTAAAACAGAAACATAAAAAATTCATGGAAACATAAAAAAACAGCAAAAATTAGCTGTCTATTAATTCTTTTCAAAATGCAAACACTAGTTGTAAACAACGCTATATCTCTTAAACAATAAGCTATAATTGGCTAATAATTTGTATGCCCGTCATTAGCATCCGTAACTGCTCTAAGTCCCCGTGACATCGACGATAAAAGTCCCTTTAAGTCGTAATATTCCGGTATTTTAAGCCACTAATCATTTATGCAATTAATCAAGTCGCCTTTTGTCGAAGCGCTCCTTTTGCCCACTTTTTTCCTAAGCAATGCCCACAAATTTTCTATAGGATTGATGTGCGGACTCGGGGCGGGCGTGTCAATCACTTTGCTGCAATTATAAAGCAGCCAGGTGCTGCACAGCAGCGATTTATGTTTCGGATCATTATCCTGGTACAGCTTATATTTGAGTTTGTTGCTGTTTTGGGGATCAATGAAGCCAAAGTGCGCGCACTTCTTGACAATTCATTTTATAAAATGTCTAAATAAAATTCTTTTGTCATTATATCAATAAAAATGTGCAGCTCTCCAACGCCTTTGGATGAAATACATCACACCACACGATTACTGAAAGTTTATGGCTTTCGCCAAATTTTGCTGGGCCTGTCATCATAGTACATCATGATCTTGGTCTCATCACAAAAAAATTACATCATTCCAGAACTCCGGGGAACTGCTAAAATAAAAAATGCGAATCTCAAGCCCTTTTCAATGTTAACAGCAGACAGCAACGGCTTCTTCCTTGCAACATATGATGAGAACTTGTGGTGCTTGAGCAGTTTCCTCACAGTCTCATGGCATACGGACTTCTTCCAGTCTGTTTTTATAACTCTCTGAGGCTTGTTTACGGGTTTTCTTCAATTGTTTTCAAAATTGTTGAGCAATCCCACCCAGAGAGCTTTGGTGGTCTGCCTTCAGAACTGTATAAGTCCAGTCTCTTCAATTTCAGCACGGTTAATAATAT
The DNA here is from genome assembly GCA_035042075.1 of Drosophila macrospina. Lineage (NCBI taxonomy): Eukaryota > Metazoa > Arthropoda > Insecta > Diptera > Drosophilidae > Drosophila > Drosophila macrospina. The sequence continues at coordinate 10,743 of JAWNLW010000585.1, read as the reverse complement.
TGTAAACTGTTCTTAGTTGAATATGATATCTTTCAGCCAACCCTTTTGCTGTTTTTAATTTTAAATTTAATTTTAAAATGAAAGTAAACTAATTTAATCAAAATATACCCAGTGCATTTTCCAGGCATTGTAAAAATCTTTAATTTAGCAGTAATATACACTAAACCGAAGCAAATTTTGAAACAAATGAGTGCAAGGAAGACTAGAAAAAAACACGCGATCGGTTTTCTTCGAATTCGCTGTCCCGTTAGTTTTCCTTTGGTCTTCTTTCAACCAGTGTTTGTATTTTGCAAAGAATTTATTGACAGCGTCAATTATGATGTTGTTTTATTTTCTGCACTTTCGCGTTTTACTTGGAATTGTATCATTTACTTTTATTATTTTTATAGCCTATACATATCATCATAGTTGACAAACTGTATATTCTTGATCAGGATTCTATTTTCTATAGGATTGATATAGAAATCGAAAGTGGTGTTACATACTTTCCTGTCCGGGTTACTTGTACAGTATGTCAACTAATTGTTTACCAAATATATTTAGTCACACAATTTCAACTTTAACATGAGAAATATAAATAATGGCATTATTTGGGAAACTTTTTTTCAACAATTACCGTAAGATATGTATTGGCTATAAATATAATAAAAGTAAATTATGCAACTACTGTTTGCATTTTGCAAAGAATGAATAGACAGCTAATTTTTGCTGTTTTTTTATGTTTCTATGAATTTTTTGTTTCTGTTTTTATTTGTATTATTTTTGCTTATTATTTTGCTTAAGAATGTATATGTATATAAACTAAATTGTGAAAGATTGAACATGAAAACAAGAGGCCGTCCTAATAAATTTTTAAGTTAAAGTTGAAACTGTCACCTTTTTTATTTTGCAAAGAATTAGTTGACATACTGTACATTCACTACACCTGTCGCGCCAGGTACACACAATTATTACTGTAACGATTTATCCCCCTTTTCGTTGTGACGATTTCTTTATTTGGGTTCTACTTGAGCAGTCTCGAGGTTCTTCATCGTCGGATAACTAATGGAACGACTATCAAGCTTCGATTGTGCCCACAATATCAGTTTGAGTAGAAACATCATTTTTGGCGTGGAATCTTCGCTGTGCTCGCATCTCAATATAGCTGAGTTTAGCTCACTGGCAATCTTCTGTCTATACGAATGCTCCAGTAAATCAGCAAACGGGCTTTCCTGCGGGTTTTCAAACGCCAGGAGCGCCAGCGTGCGCTCCAGCTCAAACCTTATCTCCTCACCCGAATCGGAAAGCTTTGATTGAGCAAAAGCCAATGCCTCTTCAACATTGCCGGCTCTAATCAGTTCAATCAGCTGTAATTGCTGCAAATGAAAAAACAAATAAAGCTCGCTGGCAAGCAAGTCTGGATGCAGTTGATTCACTAGGTGAGTGGCCTCCTCAATGCGACCAGCCTGCACCGCCTCCCGTATGAGTATCCGATCATCCAAACTGCTAAGTTCAACACCCGGTTCGAGCTCTGCTTCGTGCTGGAATTTCTCGGCCGCCTCCTTGAAGCCCTCTACAATATGCACATATAATATAAATGTGTAAATATATAAGTTAAAACCGATATGAATGGTAATTTATGTATAATAAGTGCGCGTTTGTTAGTAGCCTGCTTACCTGTCACCAAGTAGTTCATAATTAAACGATTCATATCCGCCTGCTTGAAAGGGAACTGTTCCAATCGTTGCAACCATTCCTCTTTTGTGATGGCATCACTTTTCTCATTGTAACTCATTCTCCTGTGCTTCCGTATCTTGCCAATTTTGAGGCTGTTATTTGTAACTTTCGGTAGTGCGTAAAAAATAGTTTTATGATTATTTAAAACTTCTGCTTTTGACAGTTTGTTTTCGGACAAAGCGAATTGTCACTAGAGGTGGAGAACTATCGATGGCACTATCGACACTATCGATGGTTGGGCACTATCGAGCCACAATCGATAGCAGCAGACATGTTCGATAGTGGCCCAAACACTATCGATAGTTGGCGTCTCACTTCGCAATAAAAATTTGCTCGCGTTAGTTCTGTGGAAAAACAATAATAAAACCAATAATAAAATCAATATGGATCGCTTTTTAAGAAAAGGTATGTTTCATGTATTATACATAAGTATTTCGATCGATAATCTGTTGAATTTTAGGTAAACGTCAAGTATCTCCCACACTTGGTGCTTCAAGCGCTGACAAGCAGGAATGCGAATGCACGAGCACAGATTCCGAAAAAGATTCTGTACAGCAGAGTTCAACCAAGAAAAGTAAAATTTCCTATGTCTTATAATGTAATTATAGGTTCTATATAATTAAATATATTGCTTTTATTTCAGGTGAATCAAAGTGACTTTCCGTCAATAAAAAGTCTCTTTTGCAAATATCTTTGCATTCCCGCTACGTCCGTTGAATCGGAAAGAGCATTCAGCAAGGCGGGCCAAATTGTTTCAGAGAGGCGAACCCGTTTGAAGGAGGAAAATATTAATACTCTTTTGTTCCTAAACCAAAACTTTTGGTTAAAATAAACAAATATTTGTTGCTATACCCCAAAAAATTGTTTTTTTAATTTCGGGCGATAGTATCGACGACTATCGATGGTTCAAAATTAACTATCGTCGAATATCGGTGGTGCCCACTATCGATAGTTCTCCACCTCTAATTGTCACTAAAATATCGAATCGTGCTCAAAAAGTTCAATTGAACGACTTACCAAACTAAATGAACGAAGCCACTGGCTACCTTAGTTCGCTTCAGTAGTACTAAATCAACACCATTATCGCTAATTCGTTTTAGGCCCTATATCTTTCATTCGTTCATTTTTGTGTTAGCCTTAGAAGCTAGTACTCCCTCCCATTAGTTGTTATATTATTTTTTGTATAATAATCAATCACTTAATTAATAAAATGTTTTTGTTTGTACAATTTCATCAAAATTATACCCATGTAATATAATTTTTTTATATTTATATTGCATTATAAGTAAGAAAGATGCAATGTCGATGATTTAATATACTTTTATAGCCTGTAATTAGCTTCGACCGATCGTTTCTATCTCTGAATCACGATATAATAGTTCAATTCCAATTTAAAACATCAACAGTATTTTCTATAATAATATTTCAATATATATCATTACCTGTGAGATTCGTTGAGATTTTAAGTCACAAAAGTTTTCCTTAATAAAAGTTAATTTTTAACCGAGCGTATTGATGAGACTTGGACCCATTTTCGTTAGAACATTTAAAAGACAATACCAAATACATAATTAGATCGATCCATTGGCGCCCATTAATTTAATGATCCTATCCGGAAGATTCCAAAGGGCCTAACAGCTTTCGCTTTCCTGTTATATTATTTATAATAACACACTTTAATTTTGTTCCCAAACACAGTGACGTAACGCACGTAATGCGTAAATACCAACTAATGGAAATACGGTGATATCCGCAATTTTTAAGAAAGTGAAAAATTGCACGTATATATTCCCAAGTATATTCGATTGAAGCTCAAGCCGCGCTTTATCAATAGAATCGATTAATTTCAATCCATGACTACTCTGACCGGGTTTTTATCGTATTTACATTGGGTAATGATACATTTACGTATATTCGTTAAATAGAAGGTGATGCACTTGAATCATTTTTTCGCACCTTTGGCAATGTTGTTCCCAGTGTAAATACCATATTACAGTATAGTTCAGCGATAATATAAACTACTCGTTTGCTTATATATCGACGCATACATTGGGTTTCTATCAATGATTTATTTTAATACTTACTGTACAAAAAGTACGTTTTTTTATTTGTGATGAAAATCGTAGAAACAGTCTATTTGCTGGGAAAGGCACAGGTTTATATTACATTTACGGCATACAATTTGAGTTTCGGAAGTGCAACAAGCTTACAGGTTTTTTTGCAAGCGCGTGATAAGAACGTCGGAAAATGCTCGACGCCATCATAACGTACATCATTAGACGGTAGGAATGTTTTCTTCTCTGTGGATTTATTTTCCTTTTCTCCAACTTGTCGTGGGCGTCCTGGTTCTTTTGGCAGAGGAGTTTGTAGCATGCAAAGCACGAATGCGACCTCTGATCGTAAGCTTGGCAGTTGGTATTTTGCATTATTAGCGACGGGCTGGTTTATTCGGTGAAACAAAATGTAAGAGTTTACCATGGTTAAATCAAACATATGTGTAAATAGTCGATTTCTGTACTTGCTGATATTTACTGGAATTTTATATTGACCAATAAGTCCGTCCATGAAGTTGAATCCACCCATGTTGCAGTTATATTCTTGGATTACATAGGGGCAATGTATGTCAATGTACTTTTTTTCAGAGCGGACGCAGTGCTTTCCTCAGCATGAGCAATCAGCAGGTGCCATCGGAGTAGGTCTTCCGCTTGAAGTTATACAAATCTCTGAAGCCAACATATAATTCGTCATATTTACCGCTCTTTTAATCTCTTCTCAATTGAATTCTAAAATATCTCAATCTCTAAATCGGAAAGAGCTGATAGCTTATGCATTTCTCGTCTTTCCATGTCTACGGAAGAAATTATCTGGACTTAAATATGTCTTGAGTCGATCCAATTTCAAACTTACCTTATAATTTTTTTCTCGAATTGTCCCAAGACCGCCTCTAGACGGAATACCTTATAAAAGCAATAACAAGCTAACGGAAACTTTTTTAGTGTGGTTTTTGTGTTTTGCGTCCTTAAGACTATCAGCAAAACGGCAATCATTTTTTTTTCCGGCGAACTTTTCAAAATATTAAAAAATTTTTTTTTAATTCGCACTATTTACAAAATAGTTATTGCGCTGAGCTGCACAAATTTCCAAGTTCAAACGACTGCAGCAGCTGACGCAAGCTCTGGCATGTACTGCGAGCGCAACGAACTTAATTTTTGGAACTCTCCGAATTCGCAAATAACAAAATAGCAAAGACAAAAAGGAATGAGAGAAGCGAATAACAGTGCTTTGAACTTTGCCCGTCTAGAGGCGGTCTTGGGCACTAGAGGTTTAAGTATTTACTCCTATCTTTACGCAATTACAAATGTTGGTATTACTTATTCAAATTTAAAAAAGATCCTGAAACTGCGAGCCTAGACCACTATTAATTCGTACGGCATGGTTTTTTACACGTACATATGTAATGTTTAACATATGATATTTGCAATGATAATTCAGATATCACATCCAGATATATTTGTACCTAAAAGACAATTCTTTATTATTTATTATCTGTAAGTAATAATGCAATGCAGAAAGCGATCGAATTGATTTGCTTGACATTAGTTAACTAACCATGGCACGTGGTATAACTAATTGCACTAAGCAGGCCTTTAGTAACATAAAACTGGCAAACTCCTCGATAGAAGGAATAAAATTCTTTAAGTCAATTGTAATATACACAATAGAACTGCCAATAGAGATCTTGACAAAAGAGCCCTCCTGCCCACAATTGATCAAATTGATCGCCGAAAATCTTTAGGAAATGGGGCATCTGAGTGGTCTGAGAAAAGTGAAAAAAAAATTATAAGCGTGAATGGACATGTCTCCAGATGAGAGATATTAGATATCGCTTCTATATAGTATGTATTATAATTAGTTATATTATAATCATAATATTTTAGAGATGAAGCTAAATTTGGTGTGAGTGTCGGAGATTCGCGAAAAAGGGTCATCCGTATAAAGAAAGAAGCGTTCCATAACGACTGTGTTAAGAAGACAGGTAAGTATCCAGCAAGCACTATGGTACGGGGTTGTTGGTCTGCCAAAGGAGAGGGACAACTGCATTTTATTGACTGGACTGTCAATGCTAAAAATATGTTAATATTTTGGAAGAGATTTCGCTGCCGTCATACTGTGGAGAGTTTACTTTTCAGCAGGATGGAGCAGCACCATCACCACCACCAACAAAAAATTGGATGGAGTTTAAACAAATTGAAGTCCTAGATTGCTCATTAAGTAGTCCATCTCTCAGTCCAATTGAGAATATGTGGGAAATAATGAAAAGAAATTTAAGAAACTAACCTTAATGAAGCCTTCCAGATTTAAAAATGAAGCTGCAAGTGACTTGGAATTTAATTTTAAGAGATCAATGCAAACTTTACTGATATCTATGACAAGCAGTTGTATATGTATGTGTAGTAAAAGCCAAAGGCGATGTTACCCAATATTAATATTGAATAAGGGGATATAAAAAACTGTATGTTTTTAAGATATATTCTGTAGCATTCGAATTAGTTGTGGCAAAATTTTGTTATCAATTAAGCGATGCATTCGATTAAAATTTTTTGTTATTATTGTTGTGGTTGAAATTACATAAAAAGTTTTTCTTTTACTTTAAGAAAGAGAATTAAATTGTCTATTAGGGGAAAAAATATCTGGATGTGATATCTGAATTATCTTTGCAAATCACAGTCTTCGGCTAGCTGTCATAGAAGACGTCAGTTTTCTTATCAGCATCGGTGTATTTCTTTAGCGATCCGCGCGGTCTATCATTGATTGCTTTTCTCACATTGTTCCGCGAGTGCAGTTAAGACTTAGCTCTCATAACTAAAGCTTTATTCATCTGACTATAGAGCCTCTCCGTCGACCCCCTGATCTGGTGGGCCATCAGTTTGCCTTGCTATCTGAATGCCCCCGTGAAAAAAGAGACAAAAAGTCGACAAGAGATTTCCTCAACCTTCCAACAATAACTCTCGAAAACTTCAAATACATTGTAATCGTTTACAAAAACAACGATAAAAAGTCTCTCTTCTCCTGTATCGCCGTTTACAATGTACTACGTCTAATATAAAAAAAAAAAATCACCTCCATCACCTGCTTGCGAGACGGCAACTTGCTGATGCTAGATAAAAATCAAAGCGTGGCTGAATAATTTATATACTCACCTTCTTTACTGGACATTTGCGACATCATATGCAAGATAATAAAAGAGCTGCCATCCCAAAAATTCAGTGATATCTTCAAGTTCACCAAAAGAACTGGCACTGGTACTAAACCCTCTCGGGTAATTCTGGTCACTTTTGATTTATTCTACCTTCCCAGCACAATCGATATTGCATGGCATTCGGTAAAGGTACGGGAGTATATACCAAACGAACCACGTTGTGCTCACGCCGCTGTCTTATCAGCAAAATCAAAACGAAAGTAAAGCAAATGGAACAGTCGAAGATGGCTATGATAATCTTTGTCACTCGCCTAAAACTACTGAATTTTTAAAACAATTCATATCTAACAAAACTTAAAATATATCTAACTCAAACCTCCTAACAACTTCAAACTATTTAGAACAAAATCACAATGAATATAGCACCATATCAGATGATTCTATAGATGATTCTGATATATAACTATAATTAAACATTTTTGCATTGCATATAATATCGACTACATCTGTCTCAAACGATGACCCTTTAATTCTACATAAACGAATACTTCAACAACTACATTGAACTATTATTATTATTTAAGTAAACCAATCCGGATATTATATGCCTATAAGAGACTAACGTCAAATTTAAAACTATTCAAGTTGCAACTCCCAAACTATTGAATGGGTATTTTTCCAATAATCCTTCCATTCTCCAAGCAATGGCATGGTTGGCGTTGGTGTATTTATACGGCAAAACATCCGATACAAAACTATGAATCTAATCTCATCCACTTGGTTCATAAACATTGAGCATTTATCCCATCCGAATATAATAATATGTAACTCTTATATTCCACCCAAGCAAAGATTATTAGCCACAGATTTAACAAATATTATTGAGTCAGCTCAAAAACCTATAGTTTATGTCGGAGACTTTATCGCTGGCAGTCCGCTTTGGGGGTGCTGTTCTCGATTCGAAGGCTATCAAGTTGAAGATAGTCAGAACAAACTTAACTATTTGCCACCCACCATTAAACTCACAACTCCTTTACTTATATTGACATGAGTATGCCTTCCGCAACCCTTATATCACACAGCAAATGGTCCATTGGCGAAAACTAACACAGTAGCGGTCATTTCCCTATTACTATTAACATTGTGATACATATTAATTCTGAAAAATTCCCACCTATAATTCAAAATTGACCATGTCAATTGGGGTACCTTCCAATTTGTTTTTAAAAAACACTTTGAGTTTCCCTCTTCGCTGCCAGAATTACGAAATTCATTAAAACAGCAGCCAACATAGCCATTTCATAAACTAATCTTAAAAAAAAAAAAACAAATAAGAAACCCTGTTTGGTTCTCCAAGATCTGAGAAAACAGAGCAGGTTCTCTGGCACAACTATAAGTTCTCTCAAAACTGTGCGAATTTAGTAAAAAAATAGCAAGAGCATTGGTAATTTTACCTCTTACTTAAACCCACATTTCACAGAAAAAAAATATGTGCCGATGACAACAAGTTAGTTGGGAATTTTTCAGGGCCTTTTAAATCCATCTATGATTCGAAACTTACCAATAAAAGGAAAGCAAAGAATGATAGAAATTTACAATAAAATGTTAAATGCGGGTAGCTCTCCCCATAATTGGAGAACGGCTACAATTATCCAAATCCTTAAGCCAAATATACCTTTCCACGAATAATCATTCTTCCTTCCCATATCCCTACTGATCAAAACATTGGAAAAATTTTTTGCCAAAAGGATAATGTGGTTCATGACCAAAAATAAATTTATCAGCCCCAACCAAACTGCATTTAAGCAACAGCACAGTATCATTGACTCCCTATTACTGATTTTGAAAGGGCTTTGACCGCGTTGGAGTGCACACCCTACTGGAGGAACTTTTCTACTGGGGAGTAGGTCAAAAAACCTTCAATCTCGTGAAGGCTTTCATGACCAAGCGATCTATCCGTGTTAAAGGCATTCCACAAGAATCTCCACTCTCTGTGGTATTGGACATGATTGATTTCCATTCCCTCAATAATATAATACTAAAGCACAAAAATATACAACTTTCTGTATACGCTGATGATGTCATAATCTTCAGTAACTGGAAAAATCGAAATTTCATATTCCTTACCTTTAAACAATGATATCTTGGAATGGGGCAAACTCTCAGGAGCCACTCTTGCTTTAAACAAATGTAAACTATTACATACTTGTAAAAAACATTGTTGTACATTTACTATAGTACTTAAACTGTAAATAACATAATAGAATATACATCTAGCCTTAAAGTTCTTGGTCTTACGCTTAAGCAACACTGTATTATTCTTAGAAATAGATTTCCCTTGTCCATCCAACATCACTCGTTCATGCCACAAGAGCCTTAATACTGACCAAAATTGATTATGGACTGACAATCTATGGATGGTGCGCGCCATCTAACACCAAATTGTGCAAAGTGTAATTGTAAAGTGGAAAATTAAACGCTAAAAACCTACACGCCAATTTCTGGGCATTTGTAGGTATATATCAGTGAAATCGTTATCCGTAACTATTAATGCTGTATAATTGCTTCTGTATTTTTTTATTTTCAAATTTCCTTGGAGTTGTTTTTGACTGACGCGATTTGCTCATAAGGTAAAAGGTTTGCGTAAGGCGAGGCTTTTGCTTCTGTAGCACGTTTTATCTCCATAGTGGTAGAACTGAAACCGAATTTGAAACTAACAGACAGATGTTTTCAAATATTTAGTCCTAAGATGTACCGACAATGCTAAATAACAATGGAGAACAAATTAAATGATGCTTATTTTTACGCCACACATAAATTCGACAGACATAAATAGATATGAACCTATAAACAGAATTCATGTCAACACAAAAAAAAAACCAATCAGTCGGGGTGCCAGCCACATAATAGTACCGTGGATCAGTATTTATAACTGTAAAGGGGATAAAGCTATAGTCGATCGCGATCGACTCTTTACTAATAGGCTAAAGCAAAAAAATTAATTAATATTTATTATGATTAGCTTCAATAAATACATTTTTATATCATTTTGTCGCCGCTCGAATTTGCTTCCCTTGATTGATATTCTAACGCTCTATGCCTTGAGCCACCGACAAATCACATCGGTTGCCGACAAAGTCAAAATATCACAATTCGTAATTCCGTTTCATTGCCCGCTTTGCAAGTTTTTTTTGCTTAAGCAATATTCAACTCATTATCGTTCGTTCTTGGAAGAGAGCGGCAATAGTGCGCGAGAGCGAGCTAAGGAAACTGCCGTTACTTTCTTGGCGTTGCTGTGTATGCATGAATAACTGTATGCGCGTCTGTTTTTACTGAGACGCTTGTGCGTCTCCTTAAATTATGTCTGCTTATGCATAAAAAAATTTTTTTTCCGATGCACCAAATTTCGATGGGCAAATCGTAAGTCCTATAACTTGAGCCACTGCTTTACACAGTCTGCAGTTGGCAATCTCAATACAAATACAGCACGAGTTTTTGCATTTGTCATATATATAAATACGAATTTCTAACGAAATTTTTACCGCTGCAGCTGTCATGAACTTGTTGATTCATTTATTAATATCTTCTATGGTTATGTTCCAATCGTGATGAAAATTTCGGAAAACGTCCGCACAGGCACATCCTCTATGTGTACCAAATCTGAAAAAATCTAAAAGTACGTTTTTTTGATTTGCGGGGTCGGTAGGGGACGTGGCAATAACATAAAACAAACTTAATCTGCATGCACACTATAAAAGTGTTGTCCCCAAATTTAGTTACTTTAGCTCTTATAGTCTCTGAGATCTAGGCGTTCATTCTTCTCTCCT
>JAWNLW010000583.1:0-26361 GCA_035042075.1 Drosophila macrospina | reverse complement strand
TGTTATACACAAACTAAAAGGTGTAGGTAAAAAATTCAAATGCAGAAAAATAGGCCAATATTTAAACTTAACAGTTTTCAACTTCATATATTTAAAAAAAAAATTTAACATTCTTAAAAAACTAAAAACAAAAAATAATGCGCTTTTCTATGTCTCAGCTTATTTGAACCAAAACTTAAATTCTACTTAATATTACATTTTCAATTATAAAGACATATTTTAATATTTTGTAGGGCCCCCCTGTTGGTCCACTACACTTTTTAACCTTTTTGGTATGGAATCTACCAATTTGGAAGTCATTTCTGATGTGATTTTAGACCATTCCTCAATTAGGGTCGTTTTTAAGTGATTTTTAGACGAAATGTTATGACTTCGAATCTTTTGGTCAAAAATTGCCCACAGATTTTCAATCACATTCATATCAGGAGATTGAGCAGGTGGCGCCATGACATGGGGGCACTTCCAAATGATCCATGTTTGGACTATTCCGGACTTGTGTTTAGGATCATTGTCCTGATAGAAGCGGAAGTTATCCTTTATTCCCAGTTTCTCGGCACTTTGGACTAAGTTTTCTTGTAATATTTTAAGGTACATGGTCTTTTCAATGTTTCCCGCTATAAAAACTAAATTCCCTACACCAGCTGCCGACATACAGGCCCAAACCATGAGACTGCCTCCACCATGTTTCACAGTTGCTTTTAAGTTTTCTTTTTGGAGCTCAGTATTTGGCTTTCTCCAGGTGTATGTCATCCCGTCCGAGCCAAAAAGGTTAAATTTGGATTCGTCTGCAAAAATTACAGTGTTCCAAAGTGTGCGATCCTTATTCAGGTGGTCCTGAGCAAACGAAAACCGACTTATTTGATTTTTCTTGCTTATAAATGGTTTCTTTCGAGCTACTCGACCATTATAGTCATGGGCCCGTAAAACTCGGCTCACGGATTCTGCACTGCACACAATACCCAGGTCTTTCTTTAGGTCGGCAGCAACTTTTGGTGCGGAAATTTTGGGGTTTTCCTTGACTTTTCGGACGATAAGTCTTTCATCCGCTTCAGTGAAAATCTTATTTGGGGCATTTCTGCCCTTATTATGGACCCTATTCTCATGAACGAACCGCGAAATGATATGCTGAACTGTAGAATCAGGCAAGTTAACCATTTCAGCAATCTTCCGGCGTGCATGGCCATTCTTGAAATGCTCTATTGTGGTTCGGCGTCCCATTGCATGTGTTTTCAATTTGACTACGACGATCAGTCTAAAATTGGTCGCAACAATTTCTATACACTCCGAAGAAGGCATAGCAAAAGAAATTACCGCTATTTGAAGTGAGAAATGCAAGAAATAAAGAATTACAATTTTTGGTTCAAATAAGCTATAGGAAGCTAAATTCTTGATGCGCAATTGGTTTTTTTCGTCTTGTAGAAAATGGACAGAAAATATTTTACTTTTTTCTTTACTTGTTATATACGTACTTTTTTTAACAGATTTGCATTTAAATCTTCTCTCAAGTCTTACGGTATAGAAATTAGTAGTTCACGAGTTTGAGAATCCTTGGTTCAAATAAGCTGAGAGCCATGTCGTACTGTAACCAGTAAGTATGTGTAAGTTGGCAAAACAATCTTTGGGCAATGAAAAAACATAACTGCAAAGCATTACGTACATTTGGAGCAAGGTCTCAAGGTAAAGTTTCTCTGCCCTTTGTATAAATTGTTCTTCAAAAGTCTCCTTCATTATCCCATCGATAAATACCGAGCCTTGTCGTCTTCAGATACTACATACAACCAAGAAAAGTGCATCCCACCACCGAGCTCCAGTGGCTCCAGCTCAGAATTTACTTTTCGCCATACTTTTGTCCACTCTAATGAATGGTGAACCGTGAATTCTGTACTTACTCTCATTTGAAAATATGATACTCCTTCGCAAATGAAAGTCTTTTGGTACGGCTGACGGCATTGATGAATGGCATTTTTCTCATGTTGCGACTACGATATATATTAGAATGGAATACCTGACGAATAGTCTCGGGGTGGCACGCTTTTCTTAATTAATTTTAATTTTCAGAGTTGAACTTTTGGAGCACATTTTTTGGAATCCTCTCGCACTTTCCGCTCAATTATCCTTTTGCCAGCTTCGGCAAATATGCTTGAATGGCTTTTCCCAACAAATTCGGCAATCTTTCTTTGAGAATTCTTCTTAAGAAATAGTTTTATTAATAATACTTTCGTGTTTTCTCTCCGCGTGGCGCCATTTTTTGTCAAGCTAAGATTATGTATTTATTTTGCAGATTTTATATTAAAGATTAAGAGATCTATTTGCAATAATAACATTAAATTTTTGTCAAACGTGAAGAACACAATTGTTAAAATCTTTTTACTTACAAACTTTTTTCATGTAAGTTTAACCCAAATTAGAGATCATGTGCTTTAGAAAGTGCTTTTGAGATATTTATATCGTCCTTTTTATAAATATTATAAGAGCACTTTCCAAAAAGAGATTCAATTCATAGAGGCGAATACAATACTGTATATTTGCAAGTTAATTGCGGTGATGATTCATCGATTTGCCCATTACGGAAGATTTAAGGCAGCATTTTAAATCAATTATTACCTTGATGATCAAATTATTGAAAACCTATTATGCTTAGAATCAAATCTGCTAAATCATCTAACATTAATAATTAAAGCAGGATTTTGATTTAGAAATGCTTACCTGAGACATACTGCGTAAAAACTATCCCTATATAAAAACCAACTGAGGAAAATTCACAGAAAATGTCTTATAATCTACTTCGCCGTAGAATTTTGTGCCTGAAAGTTCAATTAATATACCATTATTCCCTTGACTGATCACAATTAATATACAGCCAACTGTTTTTCACAAAATTTTGGGCAAAAGGAAATCTTTGTGGATTTTGGGGTTTTTTTTCAAAATATATATTTTTGTCTTGCTGATCTAGTACATAATGTCCGTCAAAGCTTAAGCTTAGATGGGTTAATAAAAGCAGTAAATTTGTTTCCTAAAAATATACACGATGAGACACTTTCTGTTGGAATACAAACCATGTTGTGTAAGGTTTTATTGGATCTGATCGATTGTTTTAACACATTGAAATATTATTGAAAGCGCACAAGCTTAGCTTCCTTTAATTATACAAAAATGCAAGTCGGAGCGCGAGCGAACACAATTGGTTTACGTACTGTATCTCCTCTGAATTTAACGGAAGTCTAAGATGACAATCTTGGATCAGAGCAAAATGTCGCAAAGCAGATCACAATTGGTTTAATCAGTGAGTGTTGCGGAGATTCCAAGTTTAGTTAAAAATCGTTTATAATAATAATCGATCTTATCCTGAATTGCTTTTGTTTGATAGAAAATTGATTTCTCATATTATTAAGTACATATTTAAGAATATTAAACAAAAAAAATAACAGTAATTTTCTCAAATCTTTTCTTATTATTAAAGAAAAAGTCTAAAAATAAATTAATTGGACTCCACAAAAGTCAAGATATATGTACTTGTAAATAGTAATGCATTCGTTAAAAATTTAGTTTCTGTTTTTTAACGGACTTTGTCTTTGTTCTCGCGAAACAATGTATTGACGCACTAAGAATCGCGTTATTATAACTCTCTCGCCTACTTTTTGAGCGTGCATCGCAACACATTCACGATGGCGATGCCAACAATAAGAGACAAGGCAATAAGTTTTGTTATTTGATGACATTTGCATATGCTTGTTTGTTCAGTAATAATTATTTTCATACCACTGAGAGCTACCATGGAAATTCATAAGATAATTTCCAGGTAAAAGGACACGCCCTCGAAGCAAGACCTATTGTGAAACAGGCTCAGCTTACCCACTCATGCAATGCAAAAACTCTTCCACATATTACAACTCATCCACGCATTAACTATTGGGATTCCTCCAAGTGCGTCTGAGACGCATAATAAACTGGCTGTCAATTTATCCAAATTATCATTCTGCCTGTTATAACAATTTGCACTAAGCTATTATGTACTTTTTAGACTCTGAACTAAAAGTTCAAAGTCTATTAGGTTTGACGAAAGCGAAATGTGCGTAACAGGCAGAAGGAGGCGTGGCAGACCCTATAAAGTATATATATTCTTGATCAGCATCAACAGCCGAGACGATATAGCCATGTCCGTCTGACCGTCTGTCCGTCTGTATGAACACCTAGATCTCAGAGACTATAAGAGCTAGAGTAACCAAATTTGGTGACAAACGTGTATAGTTTGCAGACAGATCAAGTTTGTTTTAGATTTTTGCCACGCCCCTTCCGCCCCCGCAAATCGAAAAAAACGTATAACTGAAGCTACCGACTTCAGATTTAATTCAGATTTTGGCACATATGGAGAATGTCCTATTTCGGACGTTTTCTGAAAATTTCAGCACGATCGGATCATAAACATAGAAGGAATGAAGGAATTAAGGAATGAATGATCACCAGGTCCATGGCACCTCTGCGGCCAAAATTGCCGCACAGGCGCGAGTTCGAATCCCACTGCTGACAATTCCAAATTACATTTTTTAATAATTATAAATGAATTACTTTTATTTTATATATACATATATTATTAATTTTGCCTTATTTGTCAGAAAATGTTAAGAATTTAAAAGAAAGCAATAACCAAATTTCGTTAGAAATTCTTATATATATATATGACAAATGCAAAAACTCGTGCTGTATATGTATTGACGTTGCCGACTGCGCAGTATGTAAGGCGGTGGCTCAAGTTATAGGACGTACGATTTGTGTGTGAGAGGTCTGCGGTTCGAATCTTGGTGCATCCCAAACAAAATTTTAATGTTTTTAAAATTTTATAAAAGCAATATATATGCACAAGATGCGTTTTTAACCACCAATTGATTTGTCAGCATAGTTTTCATTAAGCATCTCAGTAAAAACAGACGCGCGCTGTGTACAGTTACAGTTATACGTGTATACACAGCAACGCGCAAAAAAAGTAACGGTTGTTTGTTTTCCCTTTCGCTCTTGCGCGCTCTCTCACTATTGCTGCTCTCTTCCAAGAACGAACGATAATGAGTTGAACATGGCTTAAGCTTATTTGGCTTTAAATTTAGTTTTATATTTGCTTTATTTTTTTTGCTTTCCCCGATTAGTTCAGAGTCTCCCACAGACGTTGCACGACTGTAGCTGCCTGACTTGTTTCTTATATTTTTAGTTGGCACAATGTATAATAATTATAATCAAAAAACTGAATTTTTTTAAAAGACTGTACTCTGTGATGTTGAATTTGTCAATTGATTTTGTATTGCCTGTAAATACATAGGTATTTGTAAATTATGCAGTGTCTGTTTCGTAGATTTTATGTGTTGGTATATTTGTTGTATGAAGCATTTCGAGAGAGGATTGTTTGGTATAGTCTCACTTTGGTACTTTCATTGCAGTGTTCTTTTAATGTGATCTTTTGGATTTCTGATTGATTCTTAATCTTGATATCTGATTTTGTTATGAAGAGCTAATTCGAATGCTGTCATATTGAGTGTGACAGTGTCGACATTTTGTTGAAATGTGATTTTCACTTTGTTTTGTTTTCGTCGTGGGCGCTCGAAAAAGGAGAATGAACGAAGAAAATATTTTATGTACCAGCTAATACTAATAAATTTATATTAATATCAGATCATATTATTAAAATTATGTTTGTATTCATAATAATAAGAATACAATTTGGTAACATAAAACAAACAACAGAAGCTGCACATGTATAAAAAAAGCGAAAACAAGTTAGCATTCTTACTTATTCGTGCATCATCATAAGAATAAATGATTCGTTCTCGGTCACTCAAACTGTTTGTTTGGCTCGCGTTCTACTTAGCTCAATTATTTTTGAATGCTTTCATGCAGACTTCTAATTCGATCCCTGGCGTGATCAATGATTAGCATTTCGATTTTAAAATTTATTCTTGCTTCCTCGAAATTCGGTGAGTGGCATCTTTTCTGTAAAACAATTAACAGCAAGTGGAATGACATTAAAAAATACAAAAATCCCTAGACAACTATTTATGATAGTATTGATTTTCTGTATCTCAGAAAACAGATACTTTAAATGTGAAGATTTACATATTGCGGAGATAATAACGGAGGATATTTCAAGCAACACAAAAAATAAAAAACTAAAACGACATACTAAGACTACTAACAAAATACGATCTGTTTGTAATAATATAAGACAAAGTACAAAATATACTTGACACATTGAACACATACCACAGAAGCAGATAACTACCATATTTGGATACACTAATAATTCGACAAAAAAAAAAAACACTTAAATGATCTGAACTGGTGTAAGAAGCCTAGTGCATCCGGACGAATAATAAACAAAGCTTTATATATGACTCATGCTAAATATCTACAACACAATCATGGTCATTGTGTCATGTCAATAAATTATAATGTCATTCACCAAAAATAACTTCCCGATATAAACAATAAAAATAATAATAAATAGAGGGAATCACAATGAGACGAAATACATAATCCGACCTACACTGTGAAATACATTTTTAATAGGACAAAAAGTAATATGTAGACCAGCCACATACTACGGATATAAAATATTGTATAACAAAAGGAATCGATCGCGACTCGAATTCGCGATCTCTGGATTGACATCTAACACTCTACGCTCTGGGCCACTGATAAACGACACTCGCAGCCGGAAAAGTCAAAATATCTCAATATCCGTTCATTGTCTGCCTTGAAAGTTTATTTTGCTTTAGCAATGTACACTTATTATGCATGTATAACTGTATGAGTATCTGTTTATAATGAGTCGCTTATCCACTATGCAGACACGATTAGAAAATATTTACTAATGCAGCGCAATCAATGGTAAACGCGTCATGTGCTTCTGTAATGGTTTCGTATGTCCTATAACTTTATCCACTGTTTTTTATTGTCTCTAGTCGATGGTTCCGTAACTCCTGCTTACACGGGTACGTCTTCTAATGAAGATTATGGTGAAAGGTTTGACTTAGCCTTCTTTGTTAATTACTGGCCTTGTGGCTCAGCAATGTGCTTATAATATTAAACAAAGCTATTTTCGACAGCGCGCCGAAGTAATGCTGGTTTATTCTTAAACGTCGAATACAAAACTGATCTTATAGTATAATTATACTGAAAATTATATTGAAAAAGAAACCTAAAAGCTACAACGCAACAGTCGGTAAGCCGACTCAGCATAAGTACAACGCAGACACATGCAGCATAGTCAGCGTCAGGTTACTGATGCTGAACATTGTGGCCAGGTCGCTGAACTCATGCATCAGCGGAATATGTTTGAGCAAATGGGTATAGATACCTGCTATGCAAGCTTTGTACAAAGTTATTCGTGTCCAATTTTATAAAGTTATTCGTGTGCAATTCTTATGTGTTAATTTATATAAATACGAATTTCTAACGAAATTGATTTAGCTTTCTCTCAAATGTTTAATATCTTCACAAATGAGGCAAAACGAATTATATATATATAAATAAAATAAAATTAATTAATTTATATTCATTAAAAAATAAAATTTGTAATTGACAGTAGCGAGATTTGAACTTGCGTTATCGCACCTTTTGTTGTTCTTGTTGATGTTGTTTTAATTAAATCAATTATTTGTTTCATTCTTTCCTTAAAATCTTCTATGTTTGTGGTCCTATCGTGATGAAATTTTCGGAAAACAGACGTTGCTCTGGAAATCTGTTTTTTTTTTTTTCGATTTGTGCGGCGGAAGGAGACGTGGCAAAAATCTAAAATAAACTTTATCTGCGAACACACTTATAAGATTGTTGCCACCAAATTTGGTAACTCTAGCTCTTATAGTCTTATAGACGAACATGGTTATATAAACTCGTCTGTTAATACTGATCAATAATATATATACTTTATAGGGTCGCAGATGAATTCTTACATCTGTTACGCACAAACTTAGAAGACTATGTATTTTAGTACAGAGTCTAAAAAACTATTCGGTGAAAATATGAATGTTTTTACGTTGCTTCATTAAAGGGTTTGGATTAGGTACAAAATATAACAAAAAATTTTGTACTACTATTACTACTATTACTACTACTACTACTACCCCAAGACTCATAATCATTACCCCTAAAAATATAGACAAATCCATCTACGAGTTGTTTTGCTATGTAGACCACCTCGCGCTTAATATCCTCGGCAAAAGCATTATCTCGATCTCCCCTACCTCATTAACGTTCCAGAAGCCGTTCCGTTTTCAAGTTCCCAAGAACAGTAGACGGTAACCAATAAGCCGCAGGCGTATTTCTGATCACCTTCGATCTTTACAGCCTACACAGGCACAGCACACAGACCCAACAAGGTGCAGATCTTCCCCAATATTTTTCCATGCAGCAATGCCCTGCCATTGCTTTATTATTAGCCAAGTTACAAATATGCTAATGCATTTTAAAGTACAACTAATAATGTTAGGTGACTGTATTGCTTCGAGTGCTCTCTGGGGAACCGTTCATTCCGTGCATTCGTAGAAAAGACTATGGTTGTCATAAACGATGGCTCTCCCACCCACCTCTCAACTCATAACCGATTCACTCATAT
The DNA here is from genome assembly GCA_035042075.1 of Drosophila macrospina. Taxonomy (NCBI): domain Eukaryota; kingdom Metazoa; phylum Arthropoda; class Insecta; order Diptera; family Drosophilidae; genus Drosophila; species Drosophila macrospina. Next base: position 17,762 of record JAWNLW010000583.1, on the reverse strand, counting down.
AGATATCCTTGAAAATCGCCCATAGATCAAATGGTCCATACTCGGTAACTTCCACGGTAGTGACCATTTTCACATATTTATTCAGCTCATCACCCAATTCAGTCCTATAAGCTTACCCACTTTACCAAAATACAAAACCAACCCCGCGAAGATGCATTAAAGCCACTGCAAACTGCAGTATTCCACAAACCAAACGGTTCCACACAAAGTCAATGTTGTCTGTTCATACAAATCTTGCATGTTAAAGACAAACTAACGCAATTTTCAAGAAAGCTGTATTTTCGGACAAACGCATATGTCTAGTAAAACATGTCTGATATAAAACGGTTAGCTGGTGTGGCCCGTTAGCCAAAACTCTTGACCTGTTAAATTTTCAGCCATATACATACAACAAAATCATATTTACTACTCAAATCACCTTGTTAATATCTACAAAAAACAAAGCCAACTTCATGCTTAAGGAACTTGACTTCGCAGTCAGTCCAATGCTCAAACATATCCCAACCACACTAAAATCAAAACTGTTGAATATCTACAACAACATGCTTGAGTCGGGCACTTTCCAGGACACTTGGAGATCAGTCGTAGTCATCCCAGTAGCTAAACATAACAACTTAATAATAATTATGATTAACTTCCAAAAATACCTTTCTATTTTATTTTATCGCCGCTCGAATTCGCCTTCTATTTACTACGCATTTAAAAAATTGTATTGGTTTCAAAACGAATAATAATAATATATATATAAATAAAATAAAAGTAATTAATTTTTAATTATTAAAAATTTAAATTTGTAATTGTCAGCAGCGGGATTTGAACTCGCGCCTTTGCGGCGTGTCTCGTTGTTGTTATAACTAAAGCAATTGTTGGCCGCTGCAGCTGTCATGAACCTGGTGATCAATCATTCCTTAAAATTTTCCATGTTTATGTCCGCACAGGGACATTCTCTATGTGTGTCAAATCTAAATATCGGTAGATTCAGAAATACGTTTTTTTCGTTATGCGGGGGCGGAAGTGAGCGTGGCAAAAGTCTATAGCAAACTTGATCTGCCTGCACATTATTCGAGTGTTGTCACCAAATTCGGTAACTCTAGTTCTTATAGTCTCTGAGATCTAGGTGTTCATACAGACGGACAGACGGACTGTGTACTTTTTAAGTACAAAATCTAAAAAATAATAGCAAAATGGCTGATGTGGCTAATGGTCACTTGATTTACACATCCAGCTAGCATTCAAGCAAAAGCACAGTACAATGGACTCCTTGTTGCGAATCCAACACTTCGTGTCGAATGCCCTTTCGATAAAAATAAACACGTCTCTAACTTGGCGACTGATTTCGAAAAGGCTTTCGATGGCGTAGGGTTACATGTAACATGCAGTAAAAAGGTTCGGCGAACATATTATGTAGACGTTTTTAAACTGTGCTCCGTGTTTAATTTGATTACAATTAAAAGCGTTTGAATTAATTTTGGTCATTTTTGTTTGCGGCATATATTTTTTCCTTGTAACGTGAGCTAAATTTATTTGTGCTATTTTTAGATCACGCACTTCTTAACCTCTCGCTCTCATGATCTCAATTTTCTATGCGTCTGTTCACAAGCGCACAGGTTATACTTAGACAGCTGCTCTTTATCATGTTTGTGTCATGCAAGTCCGATTCGTAGACATGTAGTTAGCCTACGCATCGGACTTACACTTGTAATTTATATTTATAAAACTTATATGCCTGATAAACTGACCAAAAAATTAAAATAAAAGAAAACAAAGATAAACAAAAAGAAAAACGCAAAACGTATCAGCAAACACAGAAAACGAATTGCAGACAATACAAACACAAACTTTATCTCTCTTGCTCTTAACGTATGTTTTGCATTACCCTTTTTGAGTACTCTGTGATGATTATATTAGTCTTTTCGAGTATTCAACTTAAAGTCCTCTCTTCCTACTATCAAGTTTCTCATTCTTATCTCTTAAACTAACACTCGTATAAACTAACACTCATTTTAATACTTATTGATCTGATGGGTTTTTTCTAGGTTTTTCCTAATCCTTGCAATAAATGTTGGATCAATTAATATATTTTTGAGTTCAATAGACTTCCCTTAACTTTATTTGTTATATTTGGGTCGACTTTCATCAGTCGTCAGTTATGGGTCATAGACTTTATAACAATTTTATGGACTTCATGACCAATTGCACCTTTTAAGGCCTAGTCAACATTACTTCAGGTACCCACAAACTATGAGAACGTTAACACAGTTAAAAACAAGTTTACTGATATTTTACAAGACTTAGATTCGTGGGGAGCAACTTCACTTCTGCCTTATGCACAAATGTACTTCACAGACATAGTTTTCAAAAACAAATGTATAAAATTCGTAGATAAAATTTAAATATTATATTAGTCTAAGAAAAAAGCCTGAAGAGCGATTTTATATTATAAAATTCTTAAGTTCCAAATATACTATCACTCACTATAAAACTCTCATATGTATCACACGTGACCTAATTCTCTTTAAAATCGATTGCGGTCTTCCAATCTTTGGATGGAACGCAAGGACACATATAGGAAAAATACACGCAACATATCATGCAGCCGTTGGCCATGCAATCAATGTATTTCTCATCTCTCTTATTGCCTGTATGCTGGCAGAATCTGGACTTCTCAGCTTATTTCATGTTATCAAAGAAACAACTATGCAGCTGCTCCTAGAACTGTACACTACGTCAAATCGCTTCTGGCAAAAGACTTTGGTACCATCATTAAACAGAAACGAAATAACAAATGCTTATGACTTATGACTGCGCTAGCTACAATACATAATCCGGCCTGCCGGTACCAAACTGGCATCAAACGCCAATCTTTACAACGCTACAAAAAATTAAACCCCAAGTCATGAGTTTCTGATACGCTATATATGCGAAAAATAGTTGATTTCGAAAATCTATCATAAGCTCTATATGGCGAGCATATACAGCAACCTTCATGCCAAATTTGGTGTCTCTAGTTCCTATGGTTGTTGAGATCGACGCCTTCATACAGACAGTCGAGCTGACTGACGGACATGGCTCAATTGATTTGGCTATTGATACTGATTAAAAATATACATAATTCATAGGATCTGACAACCCTCATTCTGCCTGTTACACACATTTACACAATATTATATCCTTTTTTTTTTTGGCTTTTTTTAATGGGACGTTTTCCAAAAATCTTTTTATAATAATTATCAGGAAGTGACAACCATGACTATAATACTAACATCACCTTGGAGCCTCTCCATAGCAAGCTATTGTATATGATGTGCAACCAGCTTTATGAAATCCAACTACTCATTTTATCTATTATCTTTTTTAAATTAGAAAACTGGACGTTGGAATGCTATGCATGTTCGCATTGCGTGGGAAATTTACTATCACCAAAATAAGCAATGTTCTGAAAAATCTGTATGCACTGGGGCAGTTCTGGGTACAGGTCACAGTGCCTGCAGTATTAATGCCAACTTGCTGACGTCTGGTTCAAATGGCAACGGACTCGTTGGTACTGGTACTGGTGGCATATCTGCAAACAATGTCACTACTTCAGTTACTAATGCAAATGTGATGACAGCAAGCGGATCCTCATCATCACAAGGTATAAAATCAGCATCGGCATTGACTTTAAATACAATACCAGGCCATTTGCTTCATCGGTCAGGGGAACTGCCTTCAGCAACTACATTCGTTAGATCGCCTTTTGAAACTTCACCCCTAGCTGCGAATTTTATTGGAGCACCACCTAGCCATATCGGTAAGTTATTTTTTAAGCTGCTTACATACGAAAAGTTTTTTCTTGACACTTTTATTAACTGCGGATATTTTTATTTCTCTACTAACATCGAGTTTTTGTCTAAAATATCAACGGTTTTTGTTCATATAAGAAAGTTTTAACTTAGTAATCATTTGACCGACAAAATCCGATGTAAATAGGATATGCACTATTTTCTTCGGTGTGTTGCAGTGAAATGCCGATGCTATAGAAATGTTGGTGTTCATACGACACTAACGGTTTTTTAACAAAATAGTGTCACTGACCAAACTATCGTATGTAGCAGCTTTAAGTAGTAGTCTTTTACATCGATGTTAATATGTGCACAAACTCTGACAGGAACCTCAGTTTCCCCATTTGGCAGGTATGTTGGATCATTTAGCTTTGGCGGTCTGACACATTTCGGACGTGACATTTCGTTGAGTGGAAATTTAGATACATGGAGGTAAGTAATTCCTTAACACGTACAGTTTAGATCGCGATATCCATATTTTATATGGCGTTTATTTTTAAAATTTTAATGTAACATGTATATATTTATATATTAAACTTTTTATGTTGACCGACTGACTGATTGACAATTGATATTCCGTCTAAAAAAGTTAAGCTGTGAGCTATGTGCTTAATTGAATAACAGTAGCTTCCTATTTGACGTGAACATAAAAACGGAAAAAAATTGGACCGAAAGGAAAGCAATCGGTACAAAACTTTTGTATGCAATAAAAAAGTTTCCTTTACATTATTCCGTCTTATAGGGTATTTTCACGACACTCAACATTCGGCTCATTTGCTATCTATCTGGGCTTTTGTAAGTATTTAGCAGTGAAAGCGTTATCAAGAGCTTCGTTACAACAACTGATGATAGGGAGGATTGTTTTGTTTTTTAAAGTACTCATCGATAAACATCTAGTCATTGATCATCCAAACTGAATTACACTTTCAGACCTGACGTGATTTTATTTAGAACGAATCATCTGTCGTGAAAGTACCCTATTATCAGGCTTTGCTCTCAAAAACGCACATTTGTTGAAGTTTTTAATGACCATTTATGGTCATAGACAATTCAACTTCAAATACCCCAATAAATAAAATGGAATTAAATGAAATTGCTTGACTGCCCTTTTTTGATGAAGTAAATTTTAATGGTGCCTACAGTGTCCACACAAACAGTTGTACGTTGTAGGTTTACTTGCGCCAAGTTATTAGCAATTTAGTCAATCGTAATAAAGAAAAGTAAAATTGACACCAAATATGTGCACATAATTAAAAATAATTATAATATAAATTATATTAATATTTAGAACCTACGTTGTTTTACACAGGACAGATCCTGTGTGGCGTGGAGTTGTCATTTGGTTTTTCTTTTTTAGAAAGTAAGCGTATATGTGTGCGCTTTTTTCTGTTTTTAGTTCTGGTACCTTAAGTAAGCCCAATGGCTTCTAAACAGGCAGACCCTATAAAGTATATATATTCTGGATCAGCATCAACAGCCGAAACGATATAGCCATGTCCGTCTGTCTGTCCGTATGAACACATAGATCTCAGAGAGTATAAGAGCTAGAGTTACCAAATTTGGTGACTCCTATAGTGTGCACCCAGATCATATTTGTTTTAGATTATTATGATAGCGTGGATCTTTTGCTAGTATCCCATCTCCCAGATGAAGACCCCAGGGTCATAACGGGAGCCAGTTCGATGACTGGATCAAATTAAATCTTTTTATATTATTATATTTATATTAAACCGTGTCTGTCGAGCACCTCGACTTTAGCTTTTCAGCTTGTTAAGGTAGTGCTCCCTCAATAACAAAAGAAGGAGAAGTGGTCTACTGACTCTTTTTCTTTGCTTCTGGAGTATTTGTTATAGAAAACATTAAGACCTATGACGTGGATTATATGTAATTGCTTCATCATCTCAATTGGAAATTTGTAGAGATTTGGGATCGAAATTTCTTTTGATGGTTATGGTTGAATGCTGGGAATGGTGTCAATTATCGCTTGGAGAGGTGTTAAGAGCACTATCTAAATATTTAGCTATCGGCGTGTATAGTTCATCAATAATGTACGGAAGCATTCCTATGAGTTGAAATTTCTGTACCTAACCCAAGTATCTATCACTTTAGGATGGAATTTTGAAGTGTCGTCTTTGAAAATGAAAATGTTAATTGGGTATTTTATGTTACGTTTGCTAATATGTACTTATAGTTACCTTCCAGGAGCTGTAGTTGTAGTTTAGTGTTGAGGAGGTTCCTCGCTTGTTGTTGTCTACGAACTATCTTCAAATTTAAGGTCTATAGAGCGAGTGGATTTGAATAAATTTTTTTTCTTGCAGACTACAAGTTCTGAGCATACAATACATTGCGAGATCATTTTGAAAAAATCGATAACATTTAGCTTGCTTGACAATATAACTCTAGCACAGAAATCCAGAGAAACAAAATGCTGTGCAAAAAGCGTAAAGCAGAGCGCGACATGCAACGCCGAAAAATTTCTAAGTCTTTGGTTGACACCAGAACGAATCTCATAATAATTACAAATATTTATAGTAGGTATCTACACGTACCATAATTGACATAAAAGGTTTGAATTCCCACATTTTTTAATTTTTTGACTTAGGTGATGTTTTTGGAACATATTTTTATTAGAAGCCCCTTAAACTTGTTTTATTATTTAAAAAGAACAAATCACGAATAAAACGTGTATCTATATTCTTCAATCGGTAAAAAATTACCAAAGTTATAATAGATTTTCAAAAACGAAATTTACGCAATATGTTGATGAGTCGCCCCGTAATATCGTTGAGCTCTTTATAGTAAATTCTTATAAAATATTTTTAAATTCTTAAAAAATATTGTTAAATTAAATAAAACATATCAAGCTACTTGAAATTATATTATATTAAATATTTTTTATTTTTGAACTTTTAGTTCACACTAATCATTTTCTTTTAAAATTATCATATTGTTTAAGTGACAAGCAGTAATTTAGCATGTTAATTTTGTTTTTGCAATCAAAGCGCTTTTGTATAGTTGCGATTTCTCGGCGAAACCGTTCACCTTGTTCACCGCTGAACTTGCTCAGATTATCTGGGAAAAAAATTTAAATGCGAATGCAAAAAATTGATTTTTATAGACATGTTACAGCCCATGTCATTGTTCTAAAAATATTTTAGAACTGTAACATAGTCGGTGCTCCTGTTTTTGCCAAGAAAATTATCACAGAACGCAATATAACTTTCCCAAGCTCGTTTCTTCCGAGTCTGTGGTCCGATAAAAATACGCTAAACGTAGCAAAAAATAATTAAAAACTATCAAATACTGTCAGCAAAGTTTATTTTAGATGATGAAAATCTTTACTGTCCTCATCCAACTTTCTTACGAATTGCTTCACACAGCATAGTTTCAAATGCAGAACTCACTAAAGGGATGTTTAGGACATTTTTGCTACCTGTAATGATTGTGTTTTGATTTGAATGTGCAATAAAACAGCTTTTAACCCTATACAAGTTAATATAAATCGAAGATAACGTTGCATGCTTTCACTACAGAAATATTGTAAAATAATATAAACCACAAACATAGCAAAATGTATTTCGCTTATCGCTCACCAATATTGTGAGCGCTAATGCTAATGCCCAATGTATCAATATGTATCATATAAAAAGCTTAATTCTCTCATTCCTCAATATTGAGAAAATTCAACGCGAAAATTAATATACATTATGAATCTAAAATTTGGCCAAGTGGCTTTTTTCCTAAAAAGTTGAATTAATCAATTAAATGTTTCTCGATTAACTAAGGTGCAGAAGGCGCAGAATTAAAAGACTTGAAACTGCATACTAAAAGTAAATAGTTTTTACAAATTAGACTTGTTTATTTTCGTTCATAGTACTGTAAAGTCGCAAAAAAAATCCATTTATTTTTACATATAGCTTCCCCATTTTTTATCCGAGATTGCAGCATAATACTTTTCTCTTTCCAACGACGTATTATAAATTGTATTGTATTGTATGATACATAGTTTAAAACATATGATTTTTGAACTCTATCAACCTCGGATATATAGTTTTTTGTTGTGTGAAAAGTGTTCAGTCTGCGATAGACAGTAGAACTAAGCGCAGAGGCTATGATGCATGCTCTTGCGTTTCGTTTCTGTGTGTGCATTCAGAAAATACACTCTCATATTCTCAGTATTCGTTGATCGTGAAGTTTGGCAAAGTGCATACCAATTTAAAATACCAATATCAATATTGAAATGCCTCTGTCCATTGTTCATTTCATATAATTATACCCTGTACATATTAGCTTTGTGTGAAGAATGTGGAACATGTAGAAGGAAGCGTGGCAGCCCTTATATGGTATATATATTCTTGATCCAGTATCAACAACCTAATCGATTGAGTTATGTCTGTCTGACCGTCTGTCGGTCTGTTTGTAGGGTCTAAGTTGCGTCTACAAATTGCGGTTAAATATCGCCGACAATCAATTCAATATTTTATTATTTAGTTTAATATCTTTTTATTTTTACTGAACCGAATTCCATCTGAATTTAAACTTAACTCGTGCTCCTTGAATGACGGTTGGGTAATTTTATTTTTTGCGTTTCATTTAAACGAGCAAGAACGTTCTAGACGATAGGGCACGAAGCGAGGTACACTTAGCCAAGACCCTATGTTACTTAACACGCGTCTTCACAAGCATACAAGTAAAATAATTCCACGGTTCCTAACAGCAGCTATGATGTCTCCGGTCCAGCGCGGATAGCGTTGTTGTCATATCAGCTATTAGCCTTATGATGGTGGATAGGGTGGAGGGCTTGACTTCGTCCCCTTTGGTTGTGGTGTTGGCCTTGTGGCTCAACAATCAAATATTCATGGCAGCGTGCCGGAGTTAAATGTAATTCAACTTTATTGTCCGCGTCTCACCCGACTTAGTCAGGCCAATGTACAATACGGCTGATGCACGCGGCGTAGACCGGAAATGCAACCGAGAACGTTCAGGGTTGCTTGAAGAAGAGCTTTTAGGGTTGCTTTGAAGGATTCATTGCGAGGGTCATTCATTGACTTGGCTGTTAACGAGTCTAAGATCTAAGAGAATCTAAGTTTAAGATTGTTGCCATCCTCGGTTACGCTTAACTCCATTACCAGGGCTTGCAGTTTGATGGACGATCTTCTCCGGTACCGGCTGAGGGTTACACTAACGATGAACCAAACTCTGAGAGCCTTCCGGCAAGCATGTCGTCTCTTAATTTCCGAATTACATGCAAATTATGCACATTCATTCCTTGTAGCAATGGTAGGCTAAGCATTTGGTCGTGGTCTGTAATATTCGGCAATGGTGATGCCGCGATGCCTGGACTCTTGTTCACAACACCATTGTAGTTAATGTATGTGGTCTCGTTACGGTCGCAATGCGTTCGAATATGATGAGCTGTGTGCCGTTAGTTGTCATCACTGGGCCGCCATCTACTCTTACTCTTGTTGATAGTCCGTTGACTATGATTATTCCTTCGTCTTGGGTAATCGGTTCCAAGGGGCTTGGCTGTGTGTGACATAACGCTGAACATCCGAAGTGTAATCCGCTGGTGCAAGTGTCATGAGCTGACTCCTTGCAGAACGTCGCATAGTTGGTTGTAGCGCATTCTGTTACTGATAGAATTCCATCGTCGCATTCAGCTACTATGTCATCATGTACTTGCAGAATAGTGTTATTTTGGGCAACAGGAAATATCATATCCTTCTTAGGATATTCAATTATTATGTGGATTACACTATCTGATTGAAATATTTTATATTTGATACTGTCATTAAACTAACTATTGGGACTTCTGTGAGCTGTTCGGTAAAAATGGATTGAAAATGGATGGAAATGAGATAAATTTGTAGAATGTCTCACGTAACTACGTTGTTTCCACACAAAAACGTTGCCGTCTAATACCGGAATACAGCTTGCCGGCGAGAAATCGATGATGCGTGCGTGAATTGTGGAATGATAATAATCTTATGTGCTATGACCTAAGTTTACCTCACATTATCCTTATGGACCACCCTCCCCTTAACAAGTACAGGCGTTCCCAGGTCTGCTTGTTGTGCCCTCTGTTTGTTACCTAATCTTTTGTTATTTTTGAGGTAAACTTTCTCTCCTACATAAAACACCCTGTTTTGTCTGTTTGGGTTGCATCTGGCTAATTGGTCTTGCTGGGCTTTTATTAGTCGATGTTTGATTTACAACGTCAATGTTAAACTGATTTTTTAACAATGAAGTGATCGTTTCATAATTAAACGATGGTTCATTGTCGCAATAAATGATTTTTGTGTTTGGAAAGGTATAAGTAAAATGGCGTTGATAATATCAACTATTGACCGAGAAGGTAAAGGTTGGTCGACGGTGAATTTGGAAAATTTATCGATGCAAGTCAGGAAGAGTTTCTGATCGGTAGAAAATATGTCAATGTGTAACATTTCTCCCGCAAATGAAGGAATTGGCGTCTTTCCGAGCTCGTACTTGGTCGTCGGTCGTACTTGGCAATAGCGCAAACTTTGCAATTCCAAACAACCTCGTTGGCAAATTTAGTCATTTTTGGGAAGTAGTAGTCCCGAAGTATTTGTTTTACGTTTTCTTGTACCGCTCTGTGCGCACGATTATGTTCGGTGTTGACCATTTCTACCTGTTCGTTTTGGTTTTGATATTTGACACTATTCTTCTGCAATGCCAGAACTTGGTTGTCGGGAATAATGAAACCAGCTCATGTTGAAATGCAGCTAAAGCTCTCAATAAAACGCGTTCACGACATCGGGGTTCATAGCAAGTTTTAATGTTTCTATAAGATTATTTTTATCTGTAAACTGAATTATGTGACGGGTTTTCTTGCCAAATAAAATAAGTCTTCGATGCAGTGAGTAACGTAATTCCTCCAAAGTTATTTGATTTATATAGCAATTTAAGGTATTTTCAGCTGTTTGTATAGTGTATGTAAGGGATACCTCACTGTGAATAGAGGCTATGTCTGATTGCATTTCGTCTTGGACAGCGTTAAGCTCTTGCCTAGAAAAGGCATCTGCGACAAAGTTTTCTTTCCCTGGCTTGTAGTGCAATTGGGCATTATGTTGTTCGATAAACGCCTTCCACCTTTTGGTTTTCGCATTCGTATATTTCTCAGACACTGCAACCGTGAGAGGTTGATGATCTGTAAATATATGTAACTCTCATGTACCATAAAGGTAATGCTGCAGTTTGCCGAGAGCCCATACAATCGCCAACAACTTTCTTTCGTTGGTATCATAGTGAGTTTCGCACGTTTTTAGTATTCGGGAAATCATGCCATTCGCAGAAGCATCTGTAGTCATGTTAAAAGGTCGTCTGAAATCAGGGTAAGTGAGCACAATATCTTCCGATGCTAGTAAGTTTCTCAACCGGTTGAAGGCGTCGCGCTGAGATTCGTCGAGTTCGACTGCTACTTTCCTAGACATGTGTTTGCTTACAGTCAAAGGTTTTGCTATGGCTGCAAAGTCTTTGATAAACACCCTATAGTAGCTAGCTAGGCCTAGAAAAGATCTCAGGGAATACAAATTATTTGGCTCCACGTACTCTTGGTTCGTTTTGACTTTTTCTGGGTCTGTTTTTGCTCCCTCGCTAGTAACAATAAAGCCTAAGTATTCGACACTTTCTTTGAAAAATTTTGTCTTTTCTTTATAAACTCTCATGTTAGCACTACAAAGTTGCTGAAGTATTATATCGATATGGCGAACGTGATCTGTGGCTTTTTCGGAGAAGATGATTAGGTCATCAACATAGACGTAACATATCTTGCCAATTTATTCTCGCAAGACGTCGTCGATTGCTCTTTGAAAAATGCTTCCCGCAGTTGACAGAACTTGTACTTTCCGCCATTTACTGAGAAAGATGTCTTCACGATCGTCCTCCGCTAGGTATTTCTGGTGGTATCCGGATTTAAGATCCAATGTGGTGAAAAACTTAGCTTTTCCAAGATTAGCTAAAATTATTTGGATACTTGGCATCGGATAATGGTGGGCAATGGTTTTCTCATTTAACCTCTTTGTCATACGATTACGTTTTAGGGTCAGCCTGTTGTGCCCTGTTTTGGCCTTGATTTCCAAAAAATTTGGATTTCTCTCCTAGCCCCTACCTTGTCTAGCTTAGTTACGATTGCCGAATCTAGTATTGTCGCTGCTATGGTTTCTTTCTTCCATTACTTTGGCATACGATGCAGCAAATGCGCTTCTTTCGATGCTATTTTCAGCCTCACGGGCCACTGCTAATACAGCTGGCAAATCCTTGGGCTTCGCTAGGATCACTAAGGTTTTTAGGGACGTCTTAAGTCCTGCCATGAATGGACGCAGATTGTACGTGTGTGCCTAACCACTTCTAGTTGCTGTCTTAGTACGCGCAAGGATGTCTTGTCTGCGTACGTGCAGTCGGGTCTAGCGAGAATGGCGTCAAAATTAAGCACTGTATTGTGCGACGTAAGGATGGCACGAGCTGGAGTAAAATGCAATTCAATTTTATTGTCCGTGTCTCACCCGACTTGGTCAGGCCAATGTACAATAGGGAAGAGGCTGATGCACGCGACGTTGACCGGAAATGCAACCGAGAACGTTCAGGGTTGCTTGAAGAAGAGCTTTCAGGGTTGCTTTGAAGTAGAGTTTTCAGGGTTGCTTTGAAGTATTCATTGCGAGGGTCGTTCATTGACTTGGCTGTTAACGTTCACACATATTCAAATACATAAAAACGCATTTATTTTTGTTCCTTTGAGCGCCATTGCTACTTCCGTGTCATTTTTGTCTCCTTTCTGCCTGTTACATACATACATATTTTCCCCCTATTTTGTGCGTTCTGAACGGGCACATCATATGAAAACGGCCTTTGGCAGCAAACATGCCCTACACATTTTACATGTATGCTAACGGGTTCCAAGCAGTGCATCCCAAAAAATTGTACTACATTTTCTGGTTTTCTGAATTTTTAGGTAGCTTACTGAACATTTGGCTTTCAAATATTGAATAAAAATAATTCTCCCGTGTAGGTTGATAAACCTCGTCCTTACCACAAAAAAAAAACTTTTTGCCACTCGTAAATATTTTATTTTTATGAAGAAGACATTTAAAATGGGTTATTAGAAGTTTATGGAGCAGTGCATCCCAAAAAATTTTACTACATTTTCTGTTTTTCTGAATTTTTAGGTAGTATACTGAACATTTGGCTTTCAAGTATTGAATAAAAATAATTCTCCCGTATAGGTTGATAAACCTCGTCCTTACCACAAAAAAAAACTTTTTGGCACCCGTCAATATTTTATTTTTTTAAAGAAGACATTTAAAATGGGTTATTAGAAGTTTATGGAAAATAAGCTGCATTATTTTCAACAATTTAATATTGGAGTGCTGAATTTAGGCGCGGGCAGATAAGCACTTTTGACGAATACCGTCCGGGACGTATTGGAAGTGTCAGAACTAAAAGTAATAGAAAAAGTTCATGGAATGATTTTTTATGATCGCGGGATAAAACAGCAAGACATTGCTAACGCTGGAAATTGCTGGAAATGTTTAGAAGAATTATTTAAATATGTGTAAGCTTTTGTAAAAGTGGATGCCGCGGTTGATCGCAGTGGAAGACAAACGTAATGCAAAGTAAATATTTACGTCGTATGTCTGTCGACGAAGCTTGGATAAACCACAGCATCCAGCAAAAATACTTTTTTTGGGGTTCGTGAAATGTAAACATATCATGAGATATACAATTATTCATACATTATGTATCCAAATCGATTTTGAAAATACGTAAATGGTGGTACAGCCTCTCAATTCTGACACATATTCACGTGCATGATGCCAATTTTTAAAAGATTTAGCAACTTCGAATTGTAAGATTTAGCAACTTCGAATTGTAGACAAACTATGCGACCGATCTTTTTTTTAGTGTCATCTGAAAATCATGTGTATTCTTTATGAAATGTGATAACTTGATTTTTTACTTGTTTACTTTGTTGTAAAATGAGGCGATTTCTTAACTTTGGTTGAAGAGAACTAACAAAGTTCACAAAAGTTCCACGTTCCACTACGTTAATATCCTTTAGGAACCATTACTCTAACTTGTCTACATAAATTACTCTGCTAGATCTTTCCCAATCAGAAATTGAATAAAACTAATGCAACCTCGTAATAAAAACACGTGCCAATGTAATGAGAGAAGATTAGTGTAATGCACCTGAATGCGCTATCGCAATGCCATAATATGATAATAGCTTATAATAAACATATATAATAAGGTTGCCACTGCAGACCGATAGTTGCTATTGGAACAGTTGTTCACCTGTCAACTGTTTTGCGATCGGACGGTCACACAGGTCAACTGGGAGCAACTCTGAAAATTGATGCTTGGCTGAGCTCTCATTTCTTTTCTCTCTCTTTGGATCTCCGCTGCGATCGGACGCCTAACCTCGCGACACCAAATAAAATTTATTCAAATGGTATATGAAATAAACACATGAAAACTTAAAGTAAAATAAATAAGTAATTTCCCTTGTGTAATCGGGTTGCAAGCAGAGCCGTCGAAGTTGGCCCGAGTTTTCGTAGTGACTCTCTCACCCCACGTCCTCTTCGGTTTTGCAGATTTTTAAGCAATTAAATAAAATAGAAAAACAATATAAATGTTCGAGAAAAGTATCCGTTCTGATGTAATGTAAAACGAAGTTACCACCTATATTTGTGCAAAATATGGATTTTTACCTAGTTCAAACCATTTAGTATAGCAATGTAAAACCAAGGACTACAAAAAGTTTCGATATACAAATATTTGCAAGATATCATAGATAAGACAGAACAAAGGCTTTTCAATATTATTTCATAATTGAGACATTTTCGGTCACGGATAGATTTGGAAGAAAGAAAAAATTGTTCCTAAATGTCAATTTTATTAGATATAATTTGAAATCAGTCGCCAAACAGTATAATAAAAAATTAACCTCAAAATTTTATTTTACCTTTTTTTAGACTCTGAACTAAAAGTTCAAAGTCTATTAGGTTTGACGAAAGCGAAATGTGCGTAACAGGCAGAAGGAGGCGTGGCAGACCCTATAAAGTATATATATTCTTGATCAGCATCAACAGCCGAGACGATATAGCCATGTCCGTCTGACCGTCTGTCCGTCTGTATGAACACCTAGATCTCAGAGACTATAAGAGCTAGAGTAACCAAATTTGGTGACAACACGTGTATTGTTTGCAGGCAGATCAAGTTTGTTTTAGATTTTTGCCACGCCCCCTTCCGCCCCCGCAAATCGAAAAAAACGTATAACTGAAGCTACCGACTTTAGATTTAATTCAGATTTGGCACATATGGAGAATGTCCTTTCCCGGACGTTTTCTGAAAATTTCAGCACGATCGGATCATAAACATAGAAGATATTAAGGAATGAATGATCTCCATGTTCATGGCGCCTCTGCGGCCAAAATTGCCGCACAGGCGCGAGTTCGAATCCCACTGCTGACAATTCCAAATTACATTTTTTAATAATTATAAATTAATTACGTTCATTTTATATATACATATATTATTAATTTTGACTTATTTGTCAGAAAATGTTAAGAATTTAAAAGAAAGCAATAACCAAATTTCGTTAGAAATTCTTATATATATATATGACAAATGCAAAAACTCGTGCTGTATATGTATTGACGTTGCCGACTGCGCAGTATGTAAGGCGGTGGCTCAAGTTATAGGACGTACGATTTGTGTGTGAGAGGTCTGCGGTTCGAATCTTGGTGCATCCCAAACAAAATTTTAATGTTTTTAAAATTTTATAAAAGCAATATATATGCACAAGATGCGTTTTTAACCACCAATTGATTTGTCAGCATAGTTTTCATTAAGCATCTCAGTAAAAACAGACGCGCGCTGTGTACAGTTACAGTTATACGTGTATACACAGCAACGCGCAAAAAAAGTAACGGTTGTTTGTTTCCCTTTCGCTCTTGCGCGCTCACTCACTATTGCTGCTCTCTTCCAAGAACGAACGATAATGAGTTGAACATTGCTTTAGCTTATTTGGCTTTAAATTAGTTTTATATTTGCTTTATTTTTTTGCTTTCCCCGATTAGTTCAGAGTCTACCACAGCGTTGTACGACTGCAGCTGCCTGACTTGTTTAATAATTATAAATGAATTACTTTTATTTTATATATACATATATTATTAATTTTGCCTTATTTGTCAGAAAATGTTAAGAATTTAAAAGAAAGCAATAACCAAATTTCGTTAGAAATTCGTATACATACAGTGTGCCACTAAAGTCACCGTACTCCCTATACATTTTTACTTAAAACGCTGTAACTTTTTCAAATACATTTAAAACAAAAAAATTTTAATGCAGTTCTATAAAATAATATTTCTTCTTCAAAATAACAAAAAAAAAAACTGTAACATTTCAACTGTAATCTTAAATTAATAACAAAAAAACATAATTACTCGTAAATATGCGTCAACAAAAGTCTACGTACTCTAAAACTAAAAAACTATAAAAATGATATTGATTATTAAAATTAGAAACTTAATATCTAGTGGGATATTCCTTCATTTTAATAACCTCTCGGAAGCGATTTGGCATTGATAGCACTAATTTTTCTATCAATTCAGGAGAAAGTGCATACCACTCTTGACGTAAAGCCTCTTGAAGCATGTTTCTATAGCCAATTTGGTGGCTTCGAATATTTTTTTCCAGCATATTCCACACATGCTCTATTGGGTTTAAATCTGGACTCTGTGGTGGTGTCTCCAATAAATGGGGCGAGTTGTACGCGAGATAGAGTCGCGTGTTTAAGGCCTTATGCTTAGGGTCGTTATCTTGTTGGAAGTAGAAATCTGACTCTAAACCAAGTTTCTGCGCACTATTTATCAAATTTTTTTTTTAAATATCGATGTACTTATATTGGTCCATCATTCCTTCGATGAATTCCAAGTGTCCAACGCCTGATGCACCTATGCAGCCCCAAACCATGAGTCCACCGCCGCCGTGCTTTACTGTTTTTTTTGTGTTTTTGGGATTAAGAGCTTCTCCAGACCTTCTCCACACGCGGAGGCGCCCTTCTGAGCCAAAAGTGTTATATTTGGACTCATCTGAGAAGATGACCTTCCGCCAAAAGTCAACTGGCTTGTCCAAATAAGCCTTAGAAAATTCCAAACGCTTTTTTCTATTTGTTAAATTAACATGGGGCTTCTTGCGAGGAGTATACGACCTAAGGATGTATGTTTTGATGGCCCTACGAACGGTTTCCGGGTGAACATCCTTCTGGTTAGTGCGACTTACTTCTGCTGCAATCTTTACTGCACTACTAAAAGGATTTTCATCCACAAAACCCTTTATTTGGCGCTTGTCACGATCTGAAAGTGCAGGTGGTCGGCCAGATCTCCTATTATTTTCAATGCGCCCTTCATATTTAAAGCGGCCAATTACGGTTTGGATTGTTGATTTGCTTTTTGACAATTGTTTAGCTATTTCCGCATATGATTTGCCGTATTTTGTGTGGAGCTCTAAGATGTGTGCACGTTCTACAATTGTCAATTCTTTTCGCGGCATTTTTAATGAAACCTTTCCAAATTTCGTAGAGCTCAAACAACACACACCAAATATTATGACTTTTAAACGTTTTCGGAACATGTTTTTGAAAGTCCCGTTATTTCTAAGAAAAATGTTGGCGCCAGACAGCGCAAGCCAGCAAGAGTACGTAGACTTTTGTTGAGGCAAATATGTGAGTGTGTTCTGATTTTTAGTAATAACATTAGACTAAAATAATAATTAAAAATAATTTTAAAAGTATTTTAAAGAAGAAATATTATTTTATAGAACTGCATTAAAATTTTTTTGTTTTAAATGTATTTGAAAAAGTTACAGCGTTTTAAGTAAAAATGTATAGGAGTACGGTGACTTTAGTGGCACACTGTA
>JAWNLW010000581.1:0-48694 GCA_035042075.1 Drosophila macrospina | reverse complement strand
GTCTATTAGTTTTGACGAAGGCGAAATGTGCGTAACAGGCAGAAGGAGGCGTGGCAGACCCTATAAAGTATATATATTCTTGATCAGCATCAACAGCCGAGACGATATAGCCCTGTCCGTCTGACCGTCTGTCCGTCTGTCCGTCTGTATGAACACCTAGATCTCAGAGACTATAAGAGCTAGAGTAACCAAATTTGGTGACAACACGTGTTTAGTTTGCAGGCAGATCAAGTTTGTTTTAGATTTTTGCCACGCCCCCTTCCGCCCCCGCAAATCGAAAAAAAACGTATAACTGAAGCTACCGACTTTAGATTTAATTCAGATTTGGCACATATGGAGAATGTCCCGTAGCGGACGGACGGACGGCGGAAAATTTTAGCACGATCGGATCATAAACATAGAAGATATTAAGGAATGAATGATCACCAAGTCCATGGCACCTCTGCGGCCAAAATTGCCGCACAGGCGCGAGTTCGAATCCCACTGCTGACAATTCCAAATTACATTTTTTAATAATTATAAATTAATTACTTTTATTTTATATATACATATATTATTAATTTTGCCTTATTTGTCAGAAAATGTTAAGAATTTAAAAGAAATCAATAACCAAATTTCGTTAGAAATTCGTATATATGTGTATATGTATGTATACGACAAATGCAAAAACTCGTGCTGTATATGTATTGACGTTGCCGACCGAGCAGTATGTAAGGCGGTGGCTCAAGTTATAAGACGTACGATTTGCGTGTGAGAGGTCTGCGGTTCGAATAGTATAGGAGTATGCAGATCATATCTCAATTTATGATCGAGAAATCCTTTACCTGTTTTAAACGTTCAAGAGGCGTCCGACCGAACGTATAATTAAAAATATAAGGCCTGCTCCGATAAAACGACATCACCTTACCTTCAGAGCAGTTTAGTTGTAACAAATTAGCTTCACACCAGGTATGAAAAGAGTCAAGATCTGCTTGTAATAAATTATGAGAGTTGATGCCATTATATGTTAAGCAGAGCTTCACATCATCGGCGTACATTAGAATACTAGAGTATTTGAAAATAGATGGAAGTTCGTCAATAAAAAGGTTAAATAGTAGAGGACCAAGATGGCTGCCCTGAGGTACTCCAGAGGTTTTAAATACGGGCTTAGAAAGAGTGGATCGAAATATCACTGTTTGGATTCGGGAAGTATTATATTCGGAGATACACATAAGGAGTTTATGGGGAAAACCGATAAGATTAAGTTTATTTAGCAGGAGACAGTGTTTGACAGAGTCAAAAGCTTAACTGAAGTCAGTGTAAATTATATCAGTCAGCATCTTATTCTGAAATCCTCTGATAATTAAAGAACAAAGTTCCAGTAGGTTAGTGGTAGTAGATCTCGATCTCACAAAACCATGTTGGAATGGCAAGATGGTAGAGCTACAAAAGTGTTGAAGTTGAGATGTAATAACTTTCTCAAACACCTTAGGCATAGCGGACAATTTGGAAATACCTCTATAGTTTTTAACATCTAGCTTAGACCCATCTTTATGAAGAGGAACAATATATGATTCCTTCCAAATAGATGGGAAAGAGCAGGAGTTAATCGAGAGTATAAATAGGGAAAGCACTGGTCTGCAGTGCGGCTTGATTGAAGGTGCTCATCGTAAATGGACATATCAGATTGTGGTGGAATATACGAGCAAGTAACATTGTTCATTGAGATTTCAACCGCAACAAGAAAACCACCACCCATTCGTGATTTCCGATCACATCTATAGGGAAATCTGATATTTCAGGCCTTATCCAAGCGGCGACAAAATGATATAAAAAGTATTTATTGAAGTTAATCATAATATTTATTACTTAATTTTTTTGCTTTCCCCGATTAGTACAGAGTCTCCCACAGTCGTTCCCTCGACTGTACCTGCCTGTCTTGTTTATATAGTTTTTGAAAATCGATCTCTAAACGCTTTAGTTTTCGCTTTTGTCAACACATTTTTTATCAAGAACCCAGATTGGATTTTTATAGGGTGATTAGGAGGTCTCTGATACTGTTTGCTAGAAGTTGTTTAGTTTCCGCGTTTACAAATTCGATCACACCCATTGGAAGTGGTTATAACTTAAACTACTCCGGTTCACCATCTGCACGAATGGTAGCGACAGTATTTATGTTGTTCGGAATGGACTCGTTAAGTCCGTAAATACTGTGACCCTTTTCGGGTCATTTTTAATGGGCACAGGGTAAAAAAATATATTTCAACATTAAATCAAAAGATAGGACTCTTATTTCGATTCTTGTGTGTCCGTGTATTGATTTAATCTGAAATGGTTTGTGGCACACAGTGTGCAAATAGGGAAATCACTGGTTTTCAATAAGATTCAGCATTATACCTAAGAATACATCCTGGTATTTCATCAGTACCTGGTGAAGGCTTGATTGAATTTCGTTAATTAAGTAACGAACTTACAGTGATCAGAGGACCAAAAATGCACTTTGACTTTAGTAACCTGCAAGAATAAGGTGAGTCAGATGAGAAGTTAGTAATTGAATAAGAAGATTGGAAGAAGACTTTACTTAGACTTTAGTAAACTGTAAGTATAAGGTTAGTTAGATGAGAAGTTAGTAATTGAAAAAGAAGATTGGAAAAGACTGCAAATAAGTCGACCGCTGCTTATAATCAGAGTTTGCTTGCATATCTTCATAGGATACAGAAGAGGGTAGAGAGGATAATCTACTTATCATCACAAGAAAGTTATAGAATTTACTTGAATATTGGACAGATGGCAATCGACAACGATTCAAATATTCGTTGTAACAACACGAGTTAAGCGTAACTTGATCTGGCTATGAAAAAACATGAAAAATCAGAAGTATTTCCCGACACCTTATATCTTTTATAACATAAAGATTTCTCATTCATTAGCATTGTTAAAACCAAGGGGTTCTAGTAGGCCTCTCAGAGATCTTACGAGGCATGAACTGCTCAAAGGTGAATTTAACACATTATAAATTGGAGAAGTGGAAATATTAATGTTAGTACAAGAGTACAGTTGTGACTAGTCAATATTCAAAGTAAAAAATTAAGTTTTGAATAATCAGCTTTCCGTAAACAATGAGATTTAACCATTGAATTAGGGATTCGATACGATATATTAAACTGCAAATAACTAACACGAATCGGATTAACTTGAGAAAGAGACAAGTCTTAAGTCGAATTAATAAATTCGTTAAAGTTGGACGGAATATAGACTGATAAAGTATCCAAATACGAATAAAAGTCTTTCATAGAAAGCATGGAGGAAATGGAACGGAATGTAAATGGTGATACCAGATTATATTAGGAGGATGGAATACATAACAAATATAGAAACATTGTACATTGAGATTTTTACAGCAATGAACTCAATATAGAAAATTTGATCGTATTTTGTATTGTATTTTGCTTTACCATGGAACTCCACATTATCGGCAAACAGGCGATATTCTGAAATGTTTTATCAGGAAATACATACTTATGTACTCAGTAAGAATAGATCGTGAAGTTTGGCAACGTCCATGCTAATGCGCGCTGTACATATTCTTTCAAGCAAGCGACGTAATCGTACATAGAAAGTTATACGCATCTGGCGTTGATTTGTCGACAGAGCGCATGAGTCTTTTGGTGGTTCGATCCCCAGTCGTTACACAATATTTTAAATTAATTTTTAGACTCTGAACTAAAAGTTCAAAGTCTATTAGGTTTGACGAAGGCGAAATGTGCGTAACAGGCAGAAGGAGGCGTGGCAGACCCTATAAAGTATATATATTCTTGATCAGCATCAACAGCCGAGACGATATAGCCCTGTCCGTCTGACCGTCTGTCCGTCTGTCCGTCTGTATGAACACCTAGATCTCAGAGACTATAAGAGCTAGAGTAACCAAATTTGGTGACAACACGTGTTTAGTTTGCAGGCAGATCAAGTTTGTTTTAGATTTTTGCCACGCCCCCTTCCGCCCCCGCAAATCGAAAAAAAACGTATAACTGAAGCTACCGACTTTAGATTTAATTCAGATTTGGCACATATGGAGAATGTCCCGTAGCGGACGTTTTCTGAAAATTTTAGCACGATCGGATCATAAACATAGAAGATATTAAGGAATGAATGATCACCAAGTCCATGGCACCTCTGCGGCCAAAATTGCCGCACAGGCGCGAGTTCGAATCCCACTGCTGACAATTCCAAATTACATTTTTTAATAATTATAAATTAATTACTTTTATTTTATATATACATATATTATTAATTTTGCCTTATTTGTCAGAAAATGTTAAGAATTTAAAAGAAATCAATAACCAAATTTCGTTAGAAATTCGTATATATGTGTATATGTATGTATACGACAAATGCAAAAACTCGTGCTGTATATGTATTGACGTTGCCGACCGAGCAGTATGTAAGGCGGTGGCTCAAGTTATAAGACGTACGATTTGCGTGTGAGAGGTCTGCGGTTCGAATCTCGGTGCATCCCAAACAAAATTTTAATGTTTTTAAAATTTTATAAAAGCAATATGTAGGCACGAGACGCGTTTTTAACCACCAATTGATTTGTCAGCATAGTTTTCATAATAAGCATCTCAGTATAAACAGACGCGCCCTGTACAGTTACAGTTATACGTCTATACACAGCAACGCGCAAAAAAAGTAACGGTTGTTTGTTTTCCCTTTCGCTCTTGCGCGCTCACTTACTATTGCTGCTCTCTTCCAAGAACGAACGATAATGAGTTGAACATTGCTTAAGCTTAATTTGGCTTTAAATTTAGTTTTATATTTGCTTTATTTTTTTGCTTTTCGTTCAGAGTCTACCACAGGCGTTGCACGACCGTTGCTGACTGACTTGTTAGTTCAGAGTCTACCACAGGCGTTGCACGACTGTAGCTGACTGACTTGTTTTTTTTAGACCCGGTACCCAAAGATTACTGGGGCTAATAAGTTTGTCGAAAAGTATGTAACAAGCAGAAGGAAGCATCTCCGACCTTGTAATAATATATTTATTTTATTTAACGTCGACTAACATCAGTCGACCCAAGTATAAAAACAAACTCTTATGATAATAAAATTAAAAAAATTTACAAATGAAATTCATGAAATTAATTAATTTATTGCCAAAATGTAATTTGACTATAAAAAATGAGTTTAAAAATTTAAGTTTAAAATTAAGTTTAATTTAAGTTTAAATTTAAATTTAAAATTTAACATCTGGGGAAATCAAAAAAAGCGTTGATTGATCCAACATTTATTGCGAGGATCGGAAAAAAACCCAGAAAAACCAAATCAGATCAGAAAGTATCGAAATGTGGTTAGTATATACTAGCTAAAGAGTTTAGGATTAGAAACTTGATAGTCGGAAGAGAGGACTCTGAGCTGAATTCACGAAAAAATTTATTATAATCAGCACAGAGTACTCGAAAGGTTCATGCAAAGCGTAGTTAGTGGTACATGCGTTAAGAGCGAGAGGCATAAAGTTGCTAGTAGACCTAGAAAGAACAGAGAAATTAATTCGATTTAAATACAAAGAAGACTCAATTTTACCATTAATTAATTTAACAATAAATAACACACCCAGTATGATGCGTCGAATAAGACCACACCCAAGAACCGTATTCCAGAATTGACCGAACAAGAGAAATATGAAGTAATTTTGTCGTATAAGGGTCGACGAATTCCTTAACCCATTGTTTGATAAACCCAAGTACTTGAGTAGCCGTACTGACAGTATAGGAAATATGCAGATCATATCTCAATTTATGATCGAGAAATCCTTTACCTGTTTTAAACGTTCAAGAGGCGTCCGACCGAACGTATAATTAAAAATATAAGGCCTGCTCCGATAAAACGACATCACCTTACCTTCAGAGCAGTTTAGTTGTAACAAATTAGCTTCACACCAGGTATGAAAGGAGTCAAGATCTGCTTGTAATAAATTATGAGAGTTGATGCCATTATATGTTAAGCAGAGCTTCACATCATCGGCGTACATTAGAATACTAGAGTATTTGAAAATAGATGGAAGTTCGTCAATAAAAAGGTTAAATAGTAGAGGACCAAGATGGCTGCCCTGAGGTACTCCAGAGGTTTTAAATACGGGCTTAGAAAGAGAGGATCGAAATATCACTGTTTGGATTCGGGAAGTGAGATATTCGGAGATACACATAAGGAGTTTATGGGGAAAACCGATAAGATTAAGTTTATTTAGCAGGAGACAGTGTTTGACAGAGTCAAAAGCTTAACTGAAGTCAGTGTAAATTATATCAGTCAGCATCTTATTCTGAAATCCTCTGATAATTAAAGAACAAAGTTCCAGTAGGTTAGTGGTAGTAGATCTCGATCTCACAAAACCATGTTGGAATGGCAAGATGATAGAGCTACAAAAGTGTGGAAGTTGAGATGTAATAACTTTCTCAAACACCTTAGGCATAGCGGACAATTTGGAAATACCTCTATAGTTTTTAACATCTAGCTTAGACCCATCTTTATGAAGAGGAACAATATATGATTCCTTCCAAATAGATGGGAAAGAGCAGGAGTTAATCGAGAGTATAAATAGGGAAAGCACTGGTCTGCAGTGCGGCTTGATTGAAGGTGCTCATCGTAAATGGACATATCAGATTGTGGTGGAATATACGAGCAAGTAACATTGTTCATTGAGATTTCAACCGCAACAAGAAAACCACCACCCATTCGTGATTTCCGATCACATCTATAGGGAAATCTGATATTTCAGGCCTTATCCAAGCGGCGACAAAATGATATAAAAAGTATTTATTGAAGTTAATCATAATATTTATTACTTAATTTTTTTGCTTTCCCCGATTAGTACAGAGTCTCCCACAGTCGTTCCCTCGACTGTACCTGCCTGTCTTGTTTATATAGTTTTTGAAAATCGATCTCTAAACGCTTTAGTTTTCGCTTTCGTCAACACAGTTTTTATCAAGAACCCAGATTGGATTGTTATAGGGTGATTAGGAGGTCTTTGATACTGTTTGCTAGAAGTTGTTTAGCTTCCGCGTTTACAAATTCGATCACACCCATTGGAAGTGGTTATAACTTAAACTACTCCGGTTCACCATCTGCACGAATGGTAGCGACAGTATTTATGTGGTTCGGAATGGACTCGTTAAGTCCGTAAATACTGTGACCCTTTTCGGGTCATTTTTAATGGGCACAGGGTAAAAAAATATATTTCAACATTAAATCAAAAGATAGGACTCTTATTTCGATTCTTGTGTGTCCGTGTATTGATTTAATCTGAAATGGTTTGTGGCACACAGTGTGCAAATAGGGAAATCACTGGTTTTCAATAAGATTCAGCATTATACCTAAGAATACATCCTGGTATTTCATCAGTACCTGGTGAAGGCTTGATTGAATTTCGTTAATTAAGTAACGAACTTTCAGTGATCAGAGGACCAAAAATGAACTTTGACTTTAGTAAACTGCAAGAATAAGGTGAGTCAGATGAGAAGTTAGTATTTGAATAAGAAGATTGGAAGAAGACTTCACTTAGACTTTAGTAAACTGTAAGTATAAGGTTAGTTAGATGAGAAGTTAGTAATTGAATAAGAAGATTGGAAAAGACTGCAAATAAGTCGACCGCTGCTTATAATCAGAGTTTGCTTGCATATCTTCATAGGATACAGAAGAGGGTAGAGAGGATAATCTACTTATCATCACAAGAAAGTTATAGAATTTACTTGAATATTGGACAATCGACAACGATTCAAATATTCGTTGTAACAACACGAGTTAAGCGTAACTTGATCTGGCTATGAAAAAACATGAAAAATCAGAAGTATTTCCCGACACCTTATATCTTTTATAACATAAAGATTTCTCATTCATTAGCATTGTTAAAACTAAGGGGTTCTAGTAGGCCTCTCAGAGATCTTACGAGGCATTAACTGCTCAAAGGTGAATTTAACACATTATAAATTGGAGAACTGGAAATATTAATGTTAGTACAAGAGTACAGTTGTGACTAGTCAATATTCAAAGTAAAAAATTAAGTTTTGAATAATCAGCTTTCCGTAAACAATGAGATTTAACCATTGAATTAGTAGAAGCAATTGGCTCACAAGAAGTTATTCTATAACTAAATCTAAAGTAGAATGAAAGGAGTCTTCAGGAAAAACTAAGGGATCGATACGATATATTAAACTGCAAATAACTAACACGAATCGGATTAACTTGAGAAAGAGACAAGTCTTAAGTCGAATTAATAAATTCGTTAAAGTTGGACGGAATATAGACTGATAAAGTATCCAAATACGAATAAAAGTCTTTCATAGAAAGCATGGAGGAAATGGAACGGAATGTAAATGGTGATACCAGATTATATTAGGAGGATGGAATACATAACAAATATAGAAACATTGTACATTGAGATTTTTACAGCAATGAACTCAATATAGAAAATTTGATCGTATTTTGTATTGTATTTTGCTTTACCATGGAACTCCACATTATCGGCAAACAGGCGATATTCTGATATGTTTTATCAGGAAATACATACTTATGTACTCAGTAAGAATAGATCGTGAAGTTTGGCAACGTCCATGCTAATGCCCGCTGTACATATTCTTTCAAGCAAGCGACGTAATCGTACATAGAAAGTTATACGCATGTGGCGTTGGTTTGTCGACAGAGCGCATGAGTCTTTTGGTGGTTCGATCCCCAGTCGTTACACAATATTTTAAATTAATTTTTTTTTTTTAGACCCTGTACCCAAAGATTACTGGGGCTAATAAGTTTGTCGAAATGTATGTAACAAGCAGAAGGAAGCATCTCCGACCCTGTAATAATATATTTATTTTATTTAACGTCGACTAAAATCAGTCGACCCAAGTATAAAAACAAACTCTTATGATAATAAAATTAAAAAAATTTACAAATGAAATTCATGAAATTAATTAATTTATTGCCAAAATGTAATTTGACTATAAAAAAATGAGTTTAAAAATTTAAGTTTAAAATTAAGTTTAATTTAAGTTTAAATTTAAATTTAAAATTTAACATCTGGGGAAATCAAAAAAAGCGTTGATTGATCCAACATTTATTGCGAGGATCGGAAAAAAACCCAGAAAAACCAAATCAGATCAGAAAGTATCGAAATGTGGTTAGTATATACTAGCTAAAGAGTTTAGGATTAGAAACTTGATAGTCGGAAGAGAGGACTCTGAGCTGAATACACGAAAAAATTTATTATAATCAGCACAGAGTACTCGAAAGGTTCATGCAAAGCGTAGTTAGTGGTACATGCGTTAAGAGCGAGAGGCATAAAGTTGCTAGTAGACCTAGAAAGAACAGAGAAATCGATTTAAATACAAAGAAGACTCAATTTTACCATTAATTAATTTAACAATAAATAACACATGGATGGTTAATTAGCAATAGTCTATTGGAATAAGAGGGCAGGACAATACCAGGAACCCAGTTAAAGCCCCGAAGCGCGAAAAGTAAATACTTCTTTTGTACAGACTCAATTCGGTCTTGGTGATATTGGGATAATGGGAAGACCACACCCAAGAACCGTATTCCAGAATTGACCGAACAAGAGAAATATGAAGTAATTTTGTCGTATAAGGGTCGACGAATTCCTTAACCCATTGTTTGATAAACCCAAGTACTTGAGTAGCCGTACTGACAGTATAGGAAATATGCAGATCATATCTCAATTTATGATCGAGAAATCCTTTACCTGTTTTAAACGTTCAAGAGGCGTCCGACCGAACGTATAATTAAAAATATAAGGCCTGCTCCGATAAAACGACATCACCTTACCTTCAGAGCAGTTTAGTTGTAACAAATTAGCTTCACACCAGGTATGAAAGGAGTCAAGATCTGCTTGTAATAAATTATGAGAGTTGATGCCATTATATGTTAAGCAGAGCTTCACATCATCGGCGTACATTAGAATACTAGAGTATTTGAAAATAGATGGAAGTTCGTCAATAAAAAGGTTAAATAGTAGAGAACCAAGATGGCTGCCCTGAGGTACTCTAGAGGTTTTAAATACGGGCTTAGAAAGAGAGGATCGAAATATCACTGTTTGGATTCGGGAAGTATTATATTCGGAGATACACATAAGGAGTTTATGGGGAAAACCGATAAGATTAAGTTTATTTAGCAGGAGACAGTGTTTGACAGAGTCAAAAGCTTAACTGAAGTCAGTGTAAATTATATCAGTCAGCATCTTATTCTGAAATCCTCTGATAATTAAAGAACAAAGTTCCAGTAGGTTAGTGGTAGTAGATCTCGATCTCACAAAACCATGTTGGAATGGCAAGATGATAGAGCTACAAAAGTGTTGAAGTTGAGATGTAATAACTTTCTCAAACACCTTAGGCATAGCGGACAATTTGGAAATACCTCTATAGTTTTTAACATCTAGCTTAGACCCATCTTTATGAAGAGGAACAATATATGATTCCTTCCAAATAGATGGGAAAGAGCAGGAGTTAATCGAGAGTATAAATAGGGAAAGCACTGGTCTGCAGAGCGGCTTGATTGAAGGTGCTCATCGTAAATGGACATATCAGATTGTGGTGGAATATACGAGCAAGTAACATTGTTCATTGAGATTTCAACCGCAACAAGAAAACCACCACCCATTCGTGATTTCCGATCACATCTATAGGGAAATCTGATATTTCAGGCCTTATCCAATTTTCGGTAAAGACTATTATGTTAAATACAAAAGAAAGACTATCTACAAATAGTTTAGGAAGATTAGTGTTAAGACATCTACCATATTGTTAGGATAGAAGGAGGGACGATTTTAGTTTTTTAATTTTTTGGCACCTCATTTGATAATGAAGGGCCAGCTGGACTTCCAGGCAGTGTAATCGGGGGCCGATTTTTTGAAACGTACTCTTTCACAATTAAGTTCAATAGCTAGAAGGAATTACAACAAATTGCTTTGAAAGCATCTTCCAATTTATAAGATGAAATCTCTCTAGCATATCCAAACTTAAATTTATCCACCAAAAGATTGGTGGTTATAATTTTGGAATTGATGTACGCTTTAACATCATCAACCGATGTATCAAGTGCAAGTCGTGCCAAGAAAATTTTTTTGTTCTCTTTGGGACCACAAAAAGAGACTTTACAGCCCTATTGTTCACTACAAGTACTGCCAATGGCTGACGTGAACTGGAGAAAGCCATGTTTGCAGAAGAAGCTGGAAGAGGGGTATTGAAAAGCATTAGTTGCCGATCCCTATCGGTAGGAGTAACCGGACAAGGGACAATAGGATGGACAGGCATGACGATGTAGTCAGAAGATTTAGGTGTTGGTTGTGGGACATCAACAACATCAAACCATAGAAGGCTCATCAAATAGCAGTAGGTTATTAAATATCTCGTCATAAACTTTTGCAGTTTTATTTCGGACTCACGGCAAGATTCGCAGTACCATCTCAGTCCGGACTTACTATTAATGTAGTCCTTGAAACGGTGTGAGTAACTAGCACGCTTACCAAGTGCTACGTTATCACACAGTCAACAAAAAATGTAGTCATCCTTGGTATCGGACTGACACTTGCTTTTCGAAATGCAGCAGACAAACATTGTTACAACACAAAACGTTTGAACGCAAGTAAGGGATTAAGCGCAAGACGAAAGTGCAGACAACAACACAAATACGACAAAGCGCCGCTATCTCAACACAAACGCACAGAAGCGCAAAAGATTAAGAGAAAGAGCGCGAGAAATCACAACGTATATGATCTAAAAGTAGCACTAACAAATTAGCTGACACTACAAGAGAACAAACAATGACAAATCAAGAATTGCAAATAATATTACAATCGTTTTAGTTAGCTAGGCGCCGGTTTAACAGAACAAGTATTTAAATCATCATCAAGTATACAAATTTCACAATATCACGTAAATACGTAAATAACGAGCGGGTTAAGACATTTTAAATCAAATAAAATACAGAGCAAAGCTAAAACTCGTCTAAACACACCAAAGACGTATAAAGTGTATATATTCTTGATCAGTATCAATAGCCGAGTCGATTGAGCCACATTCGTCCGTCTGTATAAACGCGTCGATCTTAGTAACCATAAGATATATAGACACCATATTTAGCATGAAGGTTCCTGTATATGCTCTCCAGATCGAGTTTATGTTAGATTTTCAATACCTTATCCCCCTCCCCCGTAAAACTAATTATGCCCACATTTCTCAGCGTAGACACTTCTAACTTAAAGAATACTATAGAGAAGCAATGCTGAAAGTTTTATCAATATTGGTTTATATATTAGAAGAAATAAGATAATCAGAAAAGAAATTGTACATTAAATCGCTTGCGCATTGAAGTGACGTAGAACTCAGCTTTTGATAGGGTATCTGTACATATGCAAAAGCTTGCTGCTGAGCAATCAAAGAGTTCATATGCAATATGATTGTTTTTTTTTTTTAACAAAATACTTAATTTAAGAGACTGCACAGGGTATTATACTGTCGCGCGCGCTTGACTGACCGGCTTGTTTTAGAGTATATTCATGCACTTATATTTTTCCCTCTCTCAATAATAAATTCTAAGTTTCCAACGCCCGATACAGCTGTGCAACCCCAAACCATTAGGCAACAGCCGGCGTGTTTTACCGTCTTTTTTGTTTTTTGTTTGGGTTAAGCGTTTCTCCACATGCGGAGGCTCCCATCCAAGCCAAAAATATTATATTTTGCAAGGAGTAAGCGACTTAAAGTTGTTTTATTTGATGGCCCTACGAACGGTTTCTGAGTGTCCATCTTTTTGAGTATTGGCACAATCTGTACTACGCTATAAAATGGCGCTTGTTGCGATCTGAAAGTGCAGATGGTCGGTCAGATCAATTATAATTTTTAATGCGGCCCTCGAATTTAAGCCGGCAAATTATGTTTTAATTATCTCTGCATACTGATTTTACTCCGTTATTTGCAGCTGCAAGATCAGCCGACGTTCTTCAGAGGATTATTTCTTACGTGACATTATAACTTTGAAACTGTCAAATTTCGTCCAGCTCAAGCAATGTTAATATATTCTTCATCAGGACGTCGAGTTGAGTCGATATAGTCATGCTTTTTCTATCCAAACAGAGTTTTAAAGCCATCTTTATGATTTTTGGAACAGGATCGTTTTTAGTCAATGTACTAAAAGTACATAGTCTTCTAAGTTTTAATGCATTTAGGAACGGTTCCGTTTTTAGACTTTTTACTAAAAGTACATAGCCTTCAAAGTTTGAATGAATTTTGGAACAGGTCCGCTTTTAGACTCTCTACTAAAAGTACATAGTCTTCTAACTGTGTTGAAAGCGAAATGTGCGTAACAGGCAACAGGCAATATGTGCATATGTAAATGAAGTGACGTAGCAGTTTGATCGACTATGTGTGTATATGCAAAACACAGTTTTTTTTTTAAATTGGGGCCGCAGACAAGCTTCCAAAATACGAAATACTTTTGTTCTAGTGCAATGTACAGAGTATATATATAATATATTTTACAAAATAACATTTATTTAAAAAACAAAAAAGTATAATAAATAAAAAAAAAAGAAAAAAGAATAAAAATATTGTGTAACCACCGGGTATCGAACCACCAAAAGACCGCGCGACAAGGCATCACTCTATCGTACAGAGGCATTTCAATGCTCGATTGCGTCGCTTAAAAGAATAAATACAGCATGCAAGCACAGTTCTAATAAGACCACTACACGCATAGTTTTAATTCTCACACGCACAAAACTTTACCGCAAACTATTCAGTCATATCAAAACTAACAAACAACTGAAAGCATAAAGCATAAGAAAAAATATAAACAACGCACCGTTCATTTGTTATTCCCTGTTATGGCATCCCCGACCCGTACCACCGCACCCACCACCGATAGGACCAAACTTATGCTTGAGCCCAAGTTTCTTAACATGAAACGAACCGGCGACAACTCAACGGCAAATATTTCGATATATTGATAAAGAAATGCGAATCCATTTGTAATGAGAAAGTTCTACTTACTAAAAAAACATGTGACGGAAACCCCTTAATCCGGACTAAAAATCAAATCCTATCAAGCAACCAAATTGATAAAATTACAATTTTTTCGGCATGTTCCAGATCATAGTAAATGTACACTCGAACTTTAGGAAACCAACTCTTAACTCGACGTTAGGAAAATTCTTAAAAAGTAATCGGAGATCTACAGGAAACTGTCCTTGTCATCATAACCTACGCCTCTCACACACCACCTGAGAATATCAAGATTGTATATGAAATGGTTAAAGTTCGACCATAAATACCACCTCCTCGCAACAAATGTTGGATCAATCAATGCCTTTTTTGATTTCCCCAAATATAAATTTATATTTAGACTCTGTAATAAAAGTACCAAGTTTGACGAAAGCAAAATCTGCGTAACAGGCAGAAGGAGGCGTGGCAGACCCTATTAAGTATATATGTTCTTGAACATCATCAGCAGGCGAGACGATATAGCCATGTCAGTCTGACCGTCTGTCCGTCGGCATGAACACCTAGATCTCAGAGACTATAAGAGCTAGAGTTACCAAATTTGGTGATTTAGATTTTTACCACGCCCCCTTCCGCCCCTGCAAATCGAAAAAAGTTATTTCGAAAGCTACCGACTTTAGATTTAAATTCAGATTTGGCACATATGGAGGATGTCCCTTTGCGGACGTTCTCTGAAAATTTTAGCACGATCGGATCATAAACATAGAAAATATTAAGGAATGAATGATCACCTGGTTCATGGCAGCTGCAGCGGCCAAAATTGCTTATTGCCTTAGTTAGAACAACAACAAGACACGGCGCAAAGGCGCGAGCTCGATCCCGCTGCTGACAATTACAAATTTAAGTTTTTAATTATTATAAATTAATTACTTTTTATTTATATATACATATATTATTAGTTTTGCCTTATTTGTCAGAAAATATTAAGTATTTAAGAGAAAGCAATAACCAAATTTCGTTAGAAATTCGTATTTATATATATGACAAATGCAAAAACTCGTGCTGTATATGTATTGAGGTTATCCTCTATGCAGTATGTAAGGCGGTGGCTCAAGCTATAGGAGGTACGATTTGCGTGTGAGAGGTCTGGGGATCGAGGCTTGCTTGCG
The DNA here is from genome assembly GCA_035042075.1 of Drosophila macrospina. NCBI lineage: Eukaryota > Metazoa > Arthropoda > Insecta > Diptera > Drosophilidae > Drosophila > Drosophila macrospina. Next base: position 33,555 of record JAWNLW010000581.1, on the reverse strand, counting down.
TCTCAGACAAAATTTTAATGTTTTTATAATTTTATAAAAGCAATACCAGATGCACAAGACTCGGTTTTAACCACCAATTGATTTCCCAGCATAGTTTTCATAAGCATATAAGCATCTCAGTAAAAACAGCCACGCGGTACAGTTACAGTTATACATGTATACACAGCAACGCACAAAAAAAGTAACGGTTGTTTGTTTCCTTCGCTCTCGCTCTCACTATTGCTGCTCTCTTCCACGAACGATAATGAGTTGAATATTGCTTAAGCAAAAGAAACTTGCTGCAAGGGGCGAAAATTCGAAGTGTGATATTTTGACTTTGTCGGCTGCCGAAGTCGTTCGTCGGTGGCCCACGGCATAGAGCGTTGGAATGTCAATCAAGGGATCGCGAGTTTGAGTCCCGACCAATTCGGTTTTTATACGCGTAGTGTATGGCATTTAAATTTACTTCTATATTTGCTTAATAGGAAGCGAATTCGATCGGCGAAAAAATTATATAAAATGTATTTATTGAAGTTAATCATAATATATATTACTCAATTTTTTTGCTTTCCCGATTAGTACAGAGTCTCCCGCAGTCGTTCTCTGCTCTCAATTTTCTATGTTTCTGTGCGTCTGTTTGTTCCCATTTAGCTGTGCCTTGGAATTTTTGTGTTGTTGTTCTTCTTTTTGTTGTCTTTGATCTCTTGTGCAGTGTTAATAGAGCATATTAATTTGTTAATTATGTTTGTCTCATGCATTCTAAAGTGAAGTGTCAGTTTGAAACCAAAGCTGACTAAGTTTTTTGTTGACTGTGTGATAACGTAGCACTTGGTAAGCGTGCTAGTTACACACACCGTTTCAAGGACTAATAAAAATAAAATAAAACAGCAAGAGTTTATGACGAGACAGGGTTTCAGTGCGTTATACTCATCTTTCACAAAATTGCAATTTGAATTTCCGGCCTTATAGGAGAAATTTAATAACCTAATGCTATTTGATGAGCCTCCTATGGTTTGATGTTGTTGATGTCCCATAACCAACACCTAAATCTTCTGACTACATCGTCATGCCCGTCCATCCTATTGTCCCTTGTCCGGTTACTCCTACCGATAGGGATCGGCAACTAATGCTTTTCAATACCCCTCTTCCAGCTTCTTCTGCAAACATGGCTTTCTCCAGTTCACGTCAGCCATTGGCAGTACTTGTAGTGAACAATAGGGCTGTAAAGTCTCTTTTTGTGGTCCCAAAGAGAACAAAAAAATTTTCTTGGCACGACTTGCACTTGATACATCGGTTGATGATGTTAAAGCGTACATCAATTCCAAAATTATAACCACCAATCTTTTGGTGGATAAATTTAAGTTTGGATATGCTAGAGAGATTTCATCTTATAAATTGGAAGATGCTTTCAAAGCAATTTGTTGTAATTCCTTCTAGCCATAGAACTTAATTGTGAAAGAGTACGTTTCAAAAAATCGGCCCCTGATTACACTGCCTGGAAGTCCAGCTGGCCCTTCATTATCAAATGAGGTGCCAAAAAATTAAAAAACTAAAATCGTCCCTCCTTCTATCCTAACAATATGGTAGATGTCTTAACACTAATCTTCCTAAACTATTTGTAGATAGTCTTTCTTTTGTATTTAACATAATAGTCTTTACCGAAAATTGGATAAGGCCTGAAATATCAGATTTCCCTATAGATGTGATCGGAAATCACGAATGGGTGGTGGTTTTCTTGTTGCGGTTGAAATCTCAATGAACAATGTTACTTGCTCGTATATTTCACCACAATCTGATATGTCCATTTACGATGAGCACCTTCAATCAAGCCTCTCTGCAGACCAGTGCTTTCCCTATTTATACTCTCGATTAACTCCTGCTCTTTCCCATCTATTTGGAAGGAATCATATATTGTTCCTCTTCATAAAGATGGATCTAAGCTAGATGTTAAAAACTATAGAGGTATTTCCAAATTGTCCGCTATGCCTAAGGTGTTTGAGAAAGTTATTACATCTCAACTTCAACACTTTTGTAGCTCTATCATCTTGCCATTCCAACATGGTTTTGTGAGATCGAGATCTACTACCACTAACCTACTGGAACTTTGTTCTTTAATTATCAGAGGATTTCAGAATAAGATGCTGACTGATATAATTTACACTGACTTCAGTTAAGCTTTTGACTCTGTCAAACACTGTCTCCTGCTAAATAAACTTAATCTTATCGGTTTTCCCCATAAACTCCTTATGTGTATCTCCGAATATCTCACTTCCCGAATCCAAACAGTGATATTTCGATCCTCTCTTTCTAAGCCCGTATTTAAAACCTCTGGAGTACCTCAGGGCAGCCATCTTGGTCCTCTACTATTTAACCTTTTTATTGACGAACTTCCATCTATTTTCAAATACTCTAGTATTCTAATGTACGCCGATGATGTGAAGCTCTGCTTAACATATAATGGCATCAACTCTCATAATTTATTACAAGCAGATCTTGACTCCTTTCATACCTGGTGTGAAGCTAATTTGTTACAACTAAACTGCTCTGAAGGTAAGGTGATGTCGTTTTATCGGAGCAGGCCTTATATTTTTAATTATACGTTCGGTCGGACGCCTCTTGAACGTTTAAAACAGGTAAAGGATTTCTCGATCATAAATTGAGATATGATCTGCATATTTCCTATACTGTCAGTACGGCTACTCAAGTACTTGGGTTTATCAAACGATGGGTTAAGGAATTCGTCGACCCTTATACGACAAAATTACTTCATATTTCTCTTGTTCGGTCAATTCTGGAATACGGTTCTTGGGTGTGGTCTTCCCATTATCCCAATATCACCAAGACCGAATTGAGTCTGTACAAAAGAAGTATTTACTTTTCGCGCTTCGGGGCTTTAACTGGGTTCCTGGTATTGTCCTGCCCTCTTATTCCAATAGACTATTGCTAATTAACCACCGCCTCTAACTATTCGACGCATCATGCTGGGTGTGTTATTTATTGTTAAATTAATTAATGGTAAAATTGAGTCTTCTTTGTATTTAAATCGAATTAATTTCTCTGTTCTTTCTAGGTCTACTAGCAACTTTATGCCTCTCGCTCTTAACGCATGTACCACTAACTACGCTTTGCATGAACCTTTCGAGTACTCTGTGCTGATTATAATAATTTTTTTCGTGTATTCAGCTCAGAGTCCTCTCTTCCGACTATCAAGTTTCTAATCCTAAACTCTTTAGCTAGTATATACTAACCACATTTCGATACTTTCTGATCTGATTTGGTTTTTCTGGGTTTTTTCCGATCCTCGCAATAAATGTTGGATCAATCAACGCTTTTTTTGATTTCCCCAGATGTTAAATTTTAAATTTAAATTTAAACTTAAATTAAACTTAATTTTAAACTTAAATTTTTAAACTCATTTTTTATAGTCAAATTACATTTTGGCAATAAATTAATTAATTTCATGAATTTCATTTGTAAATTTTTTTAATTTTATTATCATAAGAGTTTGTTTTTATACTTGGGTCGACTGATTTTAGTCGACGTTAAATAAAATAAATATATTATTACAGGGTCGGAGATGCTTCCTTCTGCTTGTTACATACATTTCGACAAACTTATTAGCCCCAGTAATCTTTGGGTACAGGGTCTAAAAAAAAAAAATTAATTTAAAATATTGTGTAACGACTGGGGATCGAACCACCAAAAGACTCATGCGCTCTGTCGACAAACCAACGCCACATGCGTATAACTTTCTATGTACGATTACGTCGCTTGCTTGAAAGAATATGTACAGCGGGCATTAGCATGGACGTTGCCAAACTTCACGATCTATTCTTACTGAGTACATAAGTATGTATTTCCTGATAAAACATATCAGAATATCGCCTGTTTGCCGATAATGTGGAGTTCCATGGTAAAGCAAAATACAATACAAAATACGATCAAATTTTCTATATTGAGTTCATTGCTGTAAAAATCTCAATGTACAATGTTTCTATATTTGTTATGTATTCCATCCTCCTAATATAATCTGGTATCACCATTTACATTCCGTTCCATTTCCTCCATGCTTTCTATGAAAGACTTTTATTCGTATTTGGATACTTTATCAGTCTATATTCCGTCCAACTTTAACGAATTTATTAATTCGACTTAAGACTTGTCTCTTTCTCAAGTTAATCCGATTCGTGTTAGTTATTTGCAGTTTAATATATCGTATCGATCCCTTAGTTTTTCCTGAAGACTCCTTTCATTCTACTTTAGATTTAGTTATAGAATAACTTCTTGTGAGCCAATTGCTTCTACTAATTCAATGGTTAAATCTCATTGTTTACGGAAAGCTGATTATTCAAAACTTAATTTTTTACTTTGAATATTGACTAGTCACAACTGTACTCTTGTACTAACATTAATATTTCCAGTTCTCCAATTTATAATGTGTTAAATTCACCTTTGAGCAGTTAATGCCTCGTAAGATCTCTGAGAGGCCTACTAGAACCCCTTGGTTTTAACAATGCTAATGAATGAGAAATCTTTATGTTATAAAAGATATAAGGTGTCGGGAAATACTTCTGATTTTTCATGTTTTTTCATAGCCAGATCAAGTTACGCTTAACTCGTGTTGTTACAACGAATATTTGAATCGTTGTCGATTGTCCAATATTCAAGTAAATTCTATAACTTTCTTGTGATGATAAGTAGATTATCCTCTCTACCCTCTTCTGTATCCTATGAAGATATGCAAGCAAACTCTGATTATAAGCAGCGGTCGACTTATTTGCAGTCTTTTCCAATTTTCTTATTCAATTACTAGCTTCTCATCTAACTAACCTTATACTTACAGTTTACTAAAGTCTAAGTGAAGTCTTCTTCCAATCTTCTTATTCAATTACTAACTTCTCATCTGACTCACCTTATTCTTGCAGTTTACTAAAGTCAAAGTGCATTTTTGGTCCTCTGATCACTGAAAGTTCGTTACTTAATTAACGAAATTCAATCAAGCCTTCACCAGGTACTGATGAAGTACCAGGATGTATTCTTAGGTATAATGCTGAATCTTATTGAAAACCAGTGATTTCTCTATTTGTTGTCTCGTTTAACTCCTGTTTCCCCTCCATTTGGAAGTAATCGAATCATAAAAATGGGCTTAAGCTTGATTTTAAAAACTGTAGAGGTATTTCCACATTGTCCGCTATACATATGGTGTTTGAGGAAAATTATTACATCTCAACTGCAACACTTATACAGCACTATAATTTCACCTTTCCAAAATAGTTTTGTGAAATCGAGATCTACTACCACTAACCTACTGGAACTTTCTTCTTTAGTGATCAGAGGATTTCAGAATAAAGTACAGACTGATGTCATTTACACTTCAGCAAGGCTTCTCACTCTGCAATGCAAAATAGATTTAACCTAACATATCAAGATGTCATGTAGTGAAGATATAAATGACACATGTGACAAAATAAACATTGACGGGCATTAAGCTTAGACATAAGGGGACAGTATAGAAAAAAGATTTAGAATTAATAAAAATAAACAATAATGCAACAGGAACTTGATTATAACAAACGCTTCGAATGCGCTCACATATACAGATACCTAGAGGTGGAGAACTATCGATGGCACTATCGACACTATCGATGGTTGGACACTATCGAGCCACAATCGATAGCAGCAGACATGTTCGATAGTGGCCCAAACACTATCGATAGTGCCATAGTTAGTTGGCGTCTCACTTCGCAATAAAAATTGGCTCGCGTTAGTTCTGTGTAAAAACAATAATAAAACCAATAATAAAATCAATATGGATCGCTTTTTAAGAAAAGGTATGTTTCATGTATTATACATAAGTATTTCGATCGATAATGTGTTGAATTTTAGGTAAACGTCAAGTATCTCCCACACTTAGTGCTTCAAGCGCTGACAAGCAGGAATGCGAATGCACGAGCACAGATTCCGAAAAAGATTCTGTACAGCAGAGTTCAACCAAGAAAAGTAAAATTTCCTATGTCTGGAAATATTTCAAAAGATCCGACGACAGAAAACTTGCAAAATGCCTTGACTGCGGCAAGGAGTACAAGACAAGCGGCAAGGAGTACAAGACAAGCGGCAATACGTCAAACTTGCACGACCACATAAAAAGATTTCATCCTGGCTTGCAAATGAATAAGCCAGAATCCAACACACCAGCTGTACCTGCAAACAGTAAGGACATTGCCTCTTCAAGCAACAGTTCTAGGTCGAGCATGCACTCTTTGACGTCATATTTTAAAAGAGCTCTCCTGTACGAGCCGAACTCTAAGCGAAAGATCGACATTGACAATGCCTTAACAGAGATGGTTGCCAAGGATGTTCAGCCCTACAATATTGTAGAAAATGAAGGTTTTGTGAAGTATACTTATGTTTTGGATCCGAGATATAAATTGCCTAGCAAGACACACCAAGAGATGTGCTAATGTTGAATCTGTTTAAGGAAATATATCTTTGCATTCCCGCTACGTCCGTTGAATCGGAAAGAGCATTCAGCAAGTCGGGCCAAATTGTTTCAGAGAGGCGAACCCGTTTGAAGGAGGAAAATATTAATACTCTTTTGTTCCTAAACCAAAACTTTTGGTTAAAATAAACAAATATTTGTTGCTATACCCCAAACATTTTTTTTGTAATTTCGGGCGATAGTATCGATGACTATCGATGGCACTATCGACACTATCGATGGTTCGAAATTAACTATCGTCGAATATCGATGGTGCCCACTATCGATAGTTCTCCACCTCTACAGATACCTTCTTACAAATAAAATCGGATGACAAAAATAAAGAAAACAAGTCAGGCAACTACAGTCGTGCGACCGCTGTGGGAGACTCTGAACTAATCGGGGAAAGTAAAAAAATTAAGCAAATATAAAACTAAATTTAAAGCCAAATAAGCTTAAGCAATGTTCAACTCATTATCGTTCGTTCTTGGAAGAGAGCAGCAATAGTGAGTGAGCGCGCAAGAGCGAAAGGGAAAAACAAACAACCGTTCCTTTTTTTGCGCGTTGCTGTGTATACACGTATAACTGTAACTGTACAGCGCGCGTCTGTTTTTACTGAGATGCTTATGAAAACTATGCTGACAAATCAATTGGTGGTTAAAAACGCGTCTTGTGCATATATATTGATTTTATAAAATTTTAAAAACATTAAAATTTTGTTTGGGATGCACCAAGATTCGAACCGCAGACCTCTCACACGCAAATCGTACGTCCTATAACTTGAGCCACCGCCTTACATACTGCGCAGTCGGCAACGTCAATACATATACAGCACGAGTTTTTGCATTTGTCATATATATACATATATACGAATTTCTAACGAAATTTGGTTATTGATTTCTTTTAAATTCTTAACATTTTCTGACAAATAAGGCAAAATTAATAATGTATGTATATATAAAATAAAAGTAATTAATTTATAATTATTAAAAAATGTAATTTGGAATTGTCAGCAGTGGGATTCGAACTCGCGCCTGTGCGGCAATTTCGGCCGCAGAGGTGCCATGAACCTGGTGATCATTCATTCCTTAATATCTTCTATGTTTATGATCCGATCGTGCTGAAATTTTCAGAAAACGTCCGCAAAGGGACATCCTCCATATGTGCCAAATCTAAAGTCGGTAGCTTCAGTAATACGTTTTTTTCGATTTGCGGGGGCGGAAGGGAGCGTGGAAAAAATCTAAAACAAACTTGATCTGCGTGCAAACTATACACGTGTTGTCACCAAATTTGGTTACTCTAGCTCTTATAGTATCTGAGATTTAGGTGTTCATATAGACGGACAGACGGACGATGGCTATATCGTCTCGGCTGTTGATGCTGATCAAGAATATATATACTTTATAGGGTCTGACACGCCTCGTTCTGCCTGTTACGCACATTTCGCTTTCGTCAAACCTAGTAGACTTTGAACTTTTAGTTCAGAGTCTAAAAACGATTTGATAACAATTGCAATACAAATAAACGGTTGGTAATCGACTTTAGGAGGCTAAATGAGCGAACTATAGCTTATCGATACCTGACGCCGAATATTCCAATGATTTTTGCGAATCTAGGAAAGGCAAGGCACAATCCTAGATTTAAAGGCGGGGACCATCAAATTGACCTAGCGGAACAGGACCGCGAAAAACGGCGTTCTCGGTAAACGGTGGGAAGTACGAATTTTGCCGTCTACTTTTTAGATTGAAAATTTCAAACAACCATTGACGATATGAGCGAACACGTAGAGAAGATATGTTACGTTTACGTGGATGAAGTCACAATTTTTTCTGAAAATGAGGTCGACCATGCTAAGCATATCGATACGAAGTTCTTTAAAGAGAGCATCAAATTCTTGGGCTTTATAGTAACCAAAAACGGGTCAAAAATTTACCACAAAAAAGTTAGAGCCATACAGGAATATGTTGAGCCTAAGAACCGTTGTTCCTTTTCCCAGCGAGTTATTACAGAGAATTCGTTAAAGATTTCGCAGCAATAGCGAGGGTTTTGATCAACATTCTCAAGGAGAAAATGGCTCGGTAAGTAAGCATATGTCCAAGAAGGTAGAAATTGAGTTTAATGAAACTCAACGAAACGCCTTCGAAAGTCTGATGACCATACTGACATAATTGCAAAATTACCTGTATGGGTAACAAAAAATAAACATTTTTTCAGACCACCAACCCCTTACCTTCGCTGTTTCCGACAGGAACACAAATGCGAAAATCAAAAGATGGAATTATACATTGACAAACACAATGCAAAGATGTTCTACAAAACTGGCAAAGAAAATTTCGTGGTAGACGAAATATCATTATACTTCACGATTGATTCGACAAAAAATCTTGTAAATTATTTCAAGAACCAGTTCGTTCTCGAAGAAGCCAAGTTTCCGTTAAAAAGAGACATCTTACTTTTTGTTAAAAAAGAATACGCCACCTTATAAATTTTACATTTGCGGCCGATTTTGAAAAGGTTAGGGGGTCCGAGTCAAAGTTAATTGATGCAAACAATAGGCAAATAGCGTCTAATTCGCAAACACAGAAACAAATTAATAAACTCACAGATATAGTAAATAAAATAATTAATGCAAAAAAGAATGAGCTAGTTGACACCCTTTTTATATGCATTAATATGTAACATTATAAACGAGAAATGGAATGTTAATAAATAAAATTTCAAACTTGATACTCACAATTATATTAGCTTAAGCTGATATAGTAAATCATACTATTTTTGATTATGAAGATTTGGAGACAATTTTAAAGGATCACCTAACTGAAGCATCGAAAATTAAAGTTCTACAGTCCGAGAATAGCCTACTCCAGAATTAAATTCATCTGTACCAGAGTCACCATCTTCCCGGTATCACATCAACATGTAACACTGCAGCTCCAAGATGACATCGTAGCCGAACGCATCAATGACGTACTAACGGTTAACGAGTGCGTAACAACAACATTCGCATCCGTTTGTAAGTTAATAGCACAAGACACCTGCGCACGAGCACTGCACGCTAGCAGCGCGGCCTCCCGCCGCAAGCAGCCAAGCCACCTTAAGCCAATTTCACAAGTAGATGATGGAATCATAATTATCAACGAGAGCATAGCAAGGGTCAGTACAGACGATGGCTCAGATAGCATTACAAATGGAACTTACCCTATCACCTTCCGTTTCTCCGAAATTATGAATGGCAGCCGGAACCAGCGTGAGATATTAAATAAGATGCCAGGCATAGCGCTACTTAACATCATTGGTCACGACCCAGTTTTGAGTATGCTTGAACTCCATAGGATGAATAATGAAAATCTTCGTGTCATCCAAGACGTCAAAATCAAATTGGCATACGCCGATTCATTCGATACATGGATTGTTGTCGGTGTCGCTCTCTGCATCATTCTAAGGGGCTTTGTTCCATATGGCAAATCTCAAAAAGAAGACAAGCTTCGCGGGAAGTACGGAAGACCATCAACAACTATAAAATAACCGAGGACGGTCACAGTCTTGAGGGGGAAGTAGTTAACCCATAATAATTGCACATGAATAAATTTATAGAATTGCACACGAATAACTTTGTACAAGAAGCACAGCACTAAACCCATTTGCCCCGAACATATTCCGCTGATGCATGAGTTCAGCGAATTGGCCACAACGGTCAGCATCGGTAACCTGACACTTGACTATGCTTCAAGTGTCCGCGTTATTGTTCACGATGAATCGGCTTGCGGACTATAGCGTTGTAGCTTTTAGTTTTCTTTTCAATATAATTTTATACTATAAGTTGAGTTTTGTATTTGACGTTTAAGTATAAACCAGCATTACTCCGGCGCGCTGTCGAAAATAGCTTTGTTTTATATTATAAACATATTGCTGAGCCACAAGGCCAGTAGTAACCAAAAAGCCGAAGTCAAGCCTTCCATCGTAACCTTCACTAGAACAGGAGCTACGGAAGCATCGCTGGACTGAGAGTTGAAGCTACTACCACATCGCTGGACATAATTAACTTATCTTCGAATACCGCAAACCAGCATCTAGCAGCTTGTTTTATACCGTCAAGTTGGAATATAGAGTCTTATGACTGTTCCGCACAGTCATCCACAGTCCCAAAATTTAACATGTTTAATTCATCCACCACAACATCTCTAGCTATCAAAAAGTGCCCTGATTCCAAATTCCACAAATTGAACCCATTTGGTTGGATTTTTCATTGAACTTTCGTTTTTTGACTTTATTAAGCTCGTGTTATCAGCAAAAAGATTATGTCGGAGGTATCGTAGCCCGATTTGAAAGTTATTACAATTTTACTACAAATAATTGGCGTATTATTGTGTGCAAACTCTTTTAGTAAATTATACAAGCTACACAACATGTGCCTGAAGAAAATGTGTATAAGTAGGGCAAACGAGCTAGATAAGATTTACTTTCGATTAAAAGGAAACAACATTCAAATTTAACGACAAATAAAATTAATCAAACTGGAACGAAATAAAACCAGAAAGTTATAAGAATTTTGTAACGAAACCCAAAAAGTTCGAAGTTGTGGAGAAAAGAACCACCTAAATAAAAAAATAAGAAATCTGAATTGGCAGATTTATAATAATGTTAAAATCCTGCGGTAGGAAAGAAATGTTGAACTAGCTAAAGAGCTGGAAGATACATATTTGAAACGAAGATAATAAAGGTCGGGTGAAGACAAGTATTCGCCTGAAGAAGTTCCAAGAAGATGTTCCCAAAAATCGCGGAAGCCCGTTATGCGAACCTAAGTGCGAGATTTTAGATAATAATAATAAAAAAATGTTATGTACGAAATTAATTAGGATTTAATTGTAAATCAGATTAAAGTAATTATAAATAATTTCGATAAATCGTATAAAAGCCTAGTGCAAAATAGGCCAATATAACCGGTTACTATTAATAAGCATAATGCTAATATATTGGTTGAGTGATTTATTAAAGCACGCAAAGATAAGATAACCAGCAAACACTATTCACAAGTCTCTAAAGTCTTGACTAAATTCCGAGAGAGTTTACAGTTCGTTAAGTCAAGACACAGTTTAGAAATTTAAATTCCGACTATTTTAAATACTTGACAACTTTTTCAGACTTAGAGTCAGAGCCGATAAAAAAAGGAAAGCACTGGAAATATTGCACCTAATTCTGAAGCAGAACCAGAAAGCAATGACATAATAACGTTACCGGAGTTATCAGACCAAGAAACAAATTCAGACAAACAGTCTAATAATAGCGGAGTAGAGCAAGAAGCTATCACAATGGCAGGTACATCTGTCGCTGACAAAATCTGCATTAAGGATCATTGGCCATTTCAGCGTTTGAATCATCAGACTTAATAAAGGCGAAGCTAGCAAATGTTAACCAAAAAGGTTAAATGGTCCCATACTTTACAGCTGAAAACAATTTACATATATTGTCAGAAGCATAAAATATTATTGAAGGCATTGGCGCTGAACATGCTGACATCTTCAGTACCAAAGAAGCCATAACAACTATGAAAAGAGACCGTGAACATGGAGAGCTCAGAAAAACTCTTGAGGCAAGCTCATTCAAAACAATGATTGAAGCAATAAGCAAATACATAGACTGCAGCACTGAAATGACAACCAGTAAGAATTAATATTATATTTACAAGCTCACAGCCAAGTCAACGAACGACTCTCGCAATGAATTCATCGAGCAACCCGCGCGCTAACAACGTTACTGTAACCAACCACATATGCAACGTAGCCAAAATAGTGTGAGTCGGAGCAACAGCCAGGCGTTTCCGTTGTGTCGCAAGCGTTGCATTCTTATCGGAAATATGCTGATTCGGTTTTACTGACCACGAACCCATGGCATGCTCATTTATGTACTTATTATGTATTTAGGTTTATATTTATATTTCCATTTATGTACTTAGCCTTAGTCTTTTATTCATTCCATTCTTATATTTAGTTTTATGTGAGACGTTTGATAATAAAGTTCAATTTGCATTTTACTCCGGCACGCTGCCGTTAATATTTTATTTATTAATCACACATTGTTGAGCCACACGGCCAACACCACAATTAAGGGGACGAAATCAAGTCCTGCACCCTAATCATCATAAAGCTAATAGCTCATATAACAACAACACTATCCGCCGCTGGACCGGAGACATCATAGCTGCTGTTCTAGGTGGAAAGTATTTACTGGAGCCCAATGGGAATAAGATAATCTTACGATATCTGTTAAGACAGGAATACCATGGCCCTAAACAAGAACATGTAAGTGAATGTTCGGTATAAATTAGAAAAAACATTGCGGTACAGTCTAATTATTGTAAAATTATTGACGTGCAAGTGCAGTTAAAAAAAAAAAAAAAAATACAAAACAAGAGAAACACATTAATATTTCCGCTTCATTGATTGCTCATGACTTGGGCTTATAGAAATATAAAGGTAGAATACGACAGTGACGAAGATCAAGAAGTAGCATTTAGGTCAGCCAGAAAGGGCAATATAATGCTTTAAGAATAGAGGCCCCACAGGTTGAGACATACCAGAGAGTGACAATTGACCCTAATGTAAAATGTGAGGTGAAGCTGGACATTGTTTTAAAAACAAAGTTACTTGACCAGCTCGTGCCATCCTTACGTCGCACAATACAGTGCTTAATTTTGACGCCATTGTCGTTAGACTCGACTGCAAGACATCGTTGCGCGTACTAAGACAGCAACTACAACTGGTTAGGCAGGGTGACCTAAACCTAATGGATTACTATGATGAGGTAGAAAAGAAACTCACTCTTGTGACAAATAAAATAGTAATGACACATGACGTCCTTTCTTTGTGCAGAAATTAGAAACGATGCATGTAGTTTGTAGGCATGTAGATTTCATGGCAGGACTTAAGAGGTCCCTAAAATCTTTAGTGATCCCATCGAAGCCCAGAGATTTGCCAACTGCATTAGCAGTGGCCCGTGAGGCTGAAAATAGCATCGAAAGAAGCGCATTTGCTGCATCGTATGCCAAAGTAATGGAAAAAAGAAACCATAGCAGCGACAATACTAGATTTGGCAATCGTAACCAAGCTAGACAAGGTAGGGGCCAGGAGAGAAATCCACATATTGTTGGAAATCAAGACCAAAACAGAGCACAACAGGCTGACCCTAACACGTCATCGAATGACAAAGAGGCACAATCAAAGTATCAGGCTCAACCCATGGACGTTGATGCTTCAGCCCCCTAAATACTCACTAGCCTAGCATAAAATAGCCATAGCTTCAATTTGTACAATACGACTGTACGAACAAAACTAGCTCAATTTCCTTCCCTGTATCACGCTTATTGGGAGGTTTCTGTTGCTGCGGTCGCCTATCTCATTGTAAACTATAAACCATCTGCAGTTACGTATTCAATTTGTACGTATTCTCTCACCAATCCTCCAATTCTACTACACACACTGTTGTCGCAGAGATTCCTGTATCATATTCCACAATTACCTACCAAAAGTAAATGCCACCCAGCTAACGCTAGTCAACCCAAATGCTACAAGCATCACATATTTAGCATACTTAACACGCAAGCTATCTAGCATGGCAAACAATAATTTTTTTTTTTTCAGCAAAAACTATGCTTAGGAACTCTGGCAGCATTTATAACAGAGAATTCGAACAAAAAAAATAATGCTATTTTCCAGTGTGACCGAAGTCTCGATTTAAAATTCTAACCAAATTTAGCGGTTTCAAGAGAACAAATTCTCATTGAACATATTCTTTTGCTTTTCTTTCATCTAGAATTTAATTATCTTGTAAATATGTAAATAGAAATTTGGCAAAACAGACAACAGACCAATTGGGGAAAGCCACAGGGCTTTTCTACACAAGACAAGGCATAATACTTCGGAGCGCATGTCAGGCAATAGGCGCCAAAAGATTAACAATATTACCCAAAAAGCGCCTAGCCAAGACGAAAAAGATTACGAAGCAATGGCCGAAGCTGAGTGTGCTGAAATAGATGACGAAAGTGACGAACCCGAGGACAACGATTTATTGAATTTTTTAGAGGTCGTTTCCAATTGCCGTTCGTCGAGCGTCAGTTGGCTGGCAACACATTAAAGATACCTATCGACACAGAGGCGGCAAAAAGTTACATTAAGCCTATAAATGAGTTAAAAAACGTAACACCAGTCGACACCCCTTTTACTGTGAACTCCATTCATGGGTCCAGTAAAATCCAACAAAGATATTCAATGGTAATTTTTGGGAAAGTTACCACGTTTGTCATATTAGATACCCTTGACATCTTTGATGCCATAATAGGCGTCAATCTGCTTACGCAGGCGGGGGTAACTATAGACCTAATGGGAAACAGCATAAACTACGGTAATACTTCGGAAATACTCAATCGACATCCGTGCGATAATGTGAACTTTACACGTGTCGATGATATCGTAGTCCCGAATTCTGTAAAAGGCGAATTCAAGAACATTATACTGAAGAGAATTATTGCATTCGCGACCTCTAACGAGGCGCTGCCTTATAATACTTCAGTCGTTGGCTGAATCCGGACTGTTGACAATAAGGAGGTATACTCCATACCCAGTAGGCGTGTCAGATTTTGTAAACAACGAAGTCGCACAGCTGTTGAAAGATGACATCATAAGGCCATCAAGATCCGAGTATAACAGCCCAGCCTGGGTTGTTGATAAGAAGGGGATAGATTCCAACGGTAATAAAAATAAACGGCTTGTCATTCACTTTACGAAGTAAAATGAGAAAACCATTGCCAATCGTTATCCGATGCCGAGTATCCAAATAATTTTAGCTAATCCCGGAAAAGCTAAATTTTTCACCACATTGGATCTTAAATCCGGATATCACCAGATATACTTAGCTAAGGACGATCGTAAAAAGATATCTTTCTCAGTAAATGACGGAAAGTACGAGGTCTGTCGAGTGCCCTTTGGTTTAAAAAATGCGGGAAGCATTTTTCAAAGAGCAATCGACGATGTCTTGTGAGAACAAATTGGCAAGATATGTTACGTCTATGTTGATGACGTAATCATCTTCTCTGAAGACGCCGCAGATCACGTCCGCCACATCGCTATAACACTTCAGCAACTTCGTAATACTAACTTGAGAGTTTCTAAAGAAAAGACTAAATTTTTCAAAGAAATTGTCGAATAATTAGGCTTTATTGTTACTAGCGAGGGAGGAAAAACAGACGCAGAAAAATTCAAAGCGATCCAATAGTACATGGATCCAAAAAATATGTATTCTCTGAGATCTTTCTAGGCCTAGCCAGCTACTATAGGGTTTTTATCAAAGACTTTGCAGCCATAGCAAGACCTTTGACTAATATACTAAAAGGCGAAAATGGCACTGTAAGCAAACACATGTCTAGGAAAGTAGCAGTTGAATTCGACGAATCTCAGCGCGACGCTTTTAACCGGTTGAGAAACATACTAGCATCGGAAGATGTTATGCTCATGTACCCTGATTTCAAACGACCTTTTGACTTGACTACAGATGCTTCTGCAAATGGCATTGGGGCAGTATTATCTCAAGGGGGAGACCTATCACCATGATCTCCCGAACACTAAAAACGTGCGAAACTCACTATGCTACCAACGAAAGAGAGTTGTTGGCGATTGTATGGGCTCTCGGCAAATTGCAGCATTACCTTTATGGTACAAGAGAGTTACATATATTTACAGATCATCAACCCCTCACGGTTGCAGTGTCTGAGAAAAATACGAATGCCAAAATCAGGAGGTGGAAGTCGTTTATCGAACAACATAACGCCAAATGCACTACAAGCCAGGGAAAGAAAACTTTGTCGCAGATGACTTATCTAGGCAAGAGCTTAACGCACTCCAAGACGAAACGCAATCAGGCATAGCCACTATTCACAGTGAGGTATCCCTTACATACACTATACAAACAGCTGAAAGTCCCTTAAATTGCTATAGAAATCAAATAACTTTGGAAGAATCATGTTACTCATTGCATCGAAGACTTATTTTATTTGGCAAGAAATCCCGTCACTTAATTCAATTTACAGATAAAAATAATCTTATAGAAACACTAAAGCTTGCTGTGAACCCCAATGTCGTATACGCATTTTATTGCAAACTCCCAACTTTAGCTGCATTTCAACATGAGCTGGTTTCATTATTCCCGACAACCAAGTTCTGGCATTGCAGAAGAATAGTGCCAGATATCACTAACAAAAACGAACAAGTAGAAATAGTCAACACCGAACACAATCGTGCGCACAGAGCGGCACAAGAAAACGTAAAACAAATTCTCCGGAGCTCCCAAAAATGACTAAATTGACCAACGAGTTTGTTCTGAATTGCAAAGTTTGCGCTATTGCCAAGTACGACCGGCACCTCAAAAACAAGAGCTCGGGAAGACGCCAATTCCCTCATTTACCGGAGAAATGTTACACATTGACATATTTTCTACCGATCAGAAACTCTTCCTGACTTGCATCGAAAATTTTCCAAATTCACCGTCATCCTTCTCGATCAATAGTCGATATTATCAACACCATTTTACTTATAATTAATACCTTTCCAAATACAAAAACCATTTATTGCGACAATGAACCATCATTTAATTCCGAAACGGTCACTTCATTGTTAAAAAATCAAATTAACATTGACGTTGTAAAAGAAAAGAGAAAGTTTACCTCAAAAATAACAAAAGATTGGGTAACAAACTATCTTCCTTGTGCACCGAGTGCGCCATACAATCAGACCTGATAATGTCTGTACTTGTTAAGGGGAGGGTGGTCCATAAGGACAATGTCAGGTAAACTTAGGTCATAGCACATAAGATTCTTACAGATAGTTACAACATTTTTGTATACATAATCATTTCATACAGGTTCATCGGAGTAACCCTCATACACTTATCCACAACTCACGCACGCATCACCGATTTCTCGCACGCAAGCTATATCCCGGTATTGGACGGCAACGTTTTTGTGTGGGAACAACGTAGTTACGTGAGACATTCTACAAATTTATCTAATTTCGTGAGCATTATAGATGATACAATAAAATTATCAAAACTTTTCCCTCAGTCACATATGCGAAAATTGTTAGGTGTAGATATCGATCATATTCAGAACATTTTATCAAGTTTAACGGTACACCATAGAACGGCCAGAAGTTTATACTTTCTAGGAACAGCATTAAAAATCGTTGCAGGCACGCCTGATGCGTCAGACTTAGAAAAGATTAAGTTTCCCGAAGCCGAGCTTATAGAATCAAACATCAAAGACAAGTTATAGTAATCACTGAAACACAGAAACGAATTAACCTACTAACTGATACAGTAAATAAATGAATTAAAGAAAAAAATGCGAGTTCGTAGACTCTCCTCAATTATATGAAACTTTACTTGCACGTAATAGAATTTTAGCCACCGAAATCCAAAACCTAACGCTCACTATAACGCCAAATCTAATATCATAAACTCCACAACTCTCGACCACGAGGATTTAAAATCCATTTTTACCGAACAGCTCACAGAAGTCCCAATAGTTAGTTTAATAACAGTATCAAATATAACAAGTCAGGCAGCTACAGTCGGGGACGACTGTGGGAGACTCTGAACTAATCGGGGAAAGCAAAGAAATTAACTAATATATATTATGATTAACTTCAATAAATACTTTTTATATCATTTTGTCGCCGCTCGAATTCGCTTCCTATTAAGCAAATATAAAAGTAAATTTAAATGCCATGTACTACGCATAAAAAAATTGAATTGTTCGGGACTCGAACTCGCGAACCCTTGATTGACATTCTAACGCTCTATGCCCTGGGCCACCGACGAACGACTTCGGCAGCCGACAAAGTCAAAATATCACACATCGTATTTTCGTTACATTGCCCGCCTTGCATGTTTCTTTTGCTTAAGCAATGTTTAAATTCATTATCGTTCGTTCTTGGAAGAGAGCAGCAATAGTGAGCGCGAGAGCGAAGGAAACAAACAACCGTTACTTTTTTTGCGCGTTGCTGTGTATACATGTATAACTGTAACTGTACAGCGTGGCTGTTTTTACTGAGATGCTTATGAAAACTATGCTGACAAATCAATTGGTGGTTAAAAACGCGTCTTGTGCATATGTTTTGCTTCTAAAATTATAAAAACATTGAATTTTGTCAGGGATGCACCAAGCTTCGAACCCCAGACCTCTTACCCGCAAATCGTACGTCCTATAACTTGAGCCATCGCCTTACATACTGCATGGTCGGCAACCTCAATACATATACAACACGAGTTTTTGCATTTGTCATATATATAAATACGAATTTCTAACGAAATTTGGTTAAAGTAATAACCTTAATAAATTAAATTCTTATTATTTTCTGACAGATAAGGAAAAACTAATAATATATGTATATATAAAATAAAAGTAATTAATTTATAATTATTCAAAAATGTAATTTCGAATTGTCAGCAGCGGGATTCGAACTCGCGCCTTTGCGCCGTGTCTTGTTGTTGTTCTAACTAAAGGAATTTTGGCCGCACAGCTGCCATGAATCTGGTGATCATTCATTCCTTAATCTTAATGTTTAATCTTCTATGTTTATGATCCGATCGTGCTGAAATCTTTAAAAAACGTCCGCACAGGGACATCCTCCATATGTGCCAAATCTGAATCTAAATCTAAACTCGGTAGCTTTTGCGGGGGCGCAAGGGGGCGTGGCAAAAATCTAAAACAAACTTGATCTGCGTGAAAACTATACACGTATTTTCACCAAATTTGGTTACTCTAGCTTTTATAGTCTCTGAGATCTAGGTGTTCATACAGACGGACAGACGGACAGTCGGACAGACAGACAGACGGACATGGCTATATCGTCACGGCTGTTGATGCTGATCAAGAATATATATACTTTATACGGTCTGCCACGCCTCCTTCTGCCTGTTACGCACATTTCGTTTTCGTCAAACCTAGTAGACTTTGAACTTTTAATTCAGAGTCTAAATATCCAAAGGCATTGCCTCTTTAGAGCTTCAGACAGTCAATTATATAATTCCACACAATTTTCAAATTACTAATCTAAAAAAGGCAATACCTTTTTATGGAATAGGCATTGATTTCATTAAATAACTCAATTCATAATAAGACCAAACGCTATAGAAGTTAACAAGTATCCCTCGCGCTTAGTTTCGAAGTTGCGCTGTGATATGTGCTGCATCAATACTTGAGTTATTTTCAACTTCTCAGAAAGTCCCTAAAGACACACGCATTTGCGGCATAGCCGAGAGATTTGCCGTCCGCACTAGCACTAGCTAGAGAAGCAGTAGCTAGTATTAAGCGAAGCATGTTTTCGACTTCGTATGTAAAAGCCATTGAAGAAAGATCTGAAGTATCCGAGCTCAACAAAGCTCGCGCACAAACTAGGAAGGGAAAAAAAGAATGGGAGGATCGAGTTCAAGAAAGAAATTCTCATTTTGTCAGACGTCAGCATAACAATGCTAACCAAGAACAAAATAAGGTTGAACACCAAAGTCAAGCCCCAGAACATAGAAAAAACGGTTGATTCCAACGGCAATAAAATAAACGTTTGGTACTCAAATTTAGGAAGCTTTTTGAGCGAACTATTGCCTATCTATACCCAATGCCGTGCATTCCCATGATTTTGAGAAAGCCAAAATTTTCAGCACCCTAGACTTAAAATACGGGTACCATCAAATTTATTTTGCGGAACAAGACCGCGGCAAAAAAAAGTAATCGGTGGAAAATATGAACTTTGTTGCTTGCCAATTAGGCTAAAAAATGCTAGATGCATAAGCAAAAGGGAAAATTCCTTAATATCTTCTATGTTTATGATCCCATCGTGCTAAAATTTTCAGAAATCCGCTACGTCCGCTACGTCCGCTACGGGACATTCTCCATATGTGCCAAATCTGAATTAAATCTAAAGTCGGTAGCTTCAGTTATACGTTTTTTTTTCGATTTGCGGGGGCGGAAGGGGGCGTGGCAAAAATCTAAAACAAACTTGATCTGCCTGCAAACTAAACACGTGTTGTCACCAAATTTGGTTACTCTAGCTCTTATAGTCTCTGAGATCTAGGTGTTCATACAGACGGACAGACGGACAGACGGTCAGACGGACATGGCTATATCGTCTCGGCTGTTGATGCTGATCAAGAATATATATACTTTATAGGGTCTGCCACGCCTCCTTCTGCCTGTTACGCACATTTCGCCTTCGTCAAACCTAATAGACTTTGAACTTTTAGTTCAGAGTCTAATAAGTCAGGCAGCTACAGTCGATGGATCGACTGCCTGAGAATCTGTACTAATCGGGGAGAGCAAAAAAATTAAGTAATATATATTATAATTAACTTCAATAAATACTATTTATATCATTTTGTCGCTGCTCGAATTCGCTTCCTATTAAGCAAATATAAAAGTAAATTTAAATGTCATATACTAAGCATAAAAAAAACTGTATAGAATGCAAAACGAATTGATCGGGACCCAAACTCACGATCCCTTGATTGATATTCTAACGCTTTATGCCCTGGGCTACCGACGAATGACGTCGGCAGCCGACAAAGTCAAAATATCACTTCGTATTTTCGTTTGATTGCCCACCTTGCACGTTTCTTTTACTTAAGCAATGTTCAACTCATTATCGTTCGTTCTTGGAAGAGAGCAGCAATAGTGAGCGAAAGCGAAGGAAACAACAACCGTTTAATTTTTTGCGCGTTGCTGTGTATACATGTATAACTGTAACTGTACGCGTGGCTGTTTTTACTGAGATGCTTGTGAATCAATTGGTGGTTAAAAACGCGTCTTGTTCATCTTTATTCCTTTTATATAATTATAAAAACATTAAATTTTGTCTGGGATGCAGCAAGCTTCGAGCCGCAGACCTCTCACCCGCAAATCGTACGTCCTTTAACTTGAGCCACCGCCTTACATACTGCATAGTCCGCAACCTCAATACATATACAACACGAGTTTTTGCATTTGCGATATATATAAATACGAATTTCTAATGAAATTTGGTTATTGCTTTCTCTTAAATTAATATTTTCTGACAAATGAGGTAAAACAAATAATATATGTATAAATAAAATAAAAGTAAATAATTTATAATTATTAAAAACTTAAACTTGTAATTGTCAGCAGCGGGATTTGAACTCGCGCCTTTGTTGTCTCTTTGTCTTGTCTTGTTGTTGCTCTAACTAAAGCAATTGTTGGCCGCTGCCGCTGGTGATCATTCATTCCTTAATATCTTCTATGTTTATGAACCGATCGTGATGAAATTTTCAGGGAACGTCCGCACATGGATAAATCTGAATCTAAATCTAAAGTCGGTAGCTTTCGAAATACGTTTTTTCGATTTGCGGGGCGGAAGGGGGCGTAGCAAAGATCTAAAACAAACTTGATCTGCCTGCACACTATACACGTGTTGTCACCAAATTTAGTAACTCTAGCTCTTATAGACTCTGAGATCTAAATGTTGATGCTGATCAAGAATATATATACTTTATACGGTCTGCCACGCCTCCTTCTGCCTGTTACGCACATTTCGTTTTCGTCAAACCTAGTAGACTTTGAACTTTTAATTCAGAGTCTAAATATCCAAAGGCATTGCCTCTTTAGAGCTTCAGACAGTCAATTATATAATTCCACACAATTTTCAAATTGCTAATCTAAAAAAGGCAATACCTTTTTATGGAATAGGCATTGATTTCATTAAATAACTCAATTCATAATAAGACCAAACGCTATAGAAGTTAACAAGTATCCCTCGCGCTTAGTTTCGAAGTTGCGCTGTGATATGTGCTGCATCAATACTTGAGTTATTTTCAACTTCTCAGAAAGTCCCTAAAGACACACGCATTTGCGGCATAGCCGAGAGATTTGCCGTCCGCACTAGCACTAGCTAGAGAAGCAGAAGCTAGTATTAAGCGAAGCATGTTTTTGACTTCGTATGCAAAAGCCATTGAAGAAAGATCTGAAGTATCCGAGCTCAACAAAGCTCGCGTACAAACTAGGAAGGGAAAAAAAGAATGGGAGGATCGAGTTCAAGAAAGAAATTCTCATTTTGTCAGACGTCAGCATAACAATGCTAACCAAGAACAAAATAAGGTTGAACACCAAAGTCAAGCCCCAGAACATAGAAAAAAACGGTTGATTCCAACGGCAATAAAAAAAACGTTTGGTACTCAAATTTAGGAAGCTTTTTGAGCGAACTATTGCCTATCTATACCCAATGCCGTGCATTCCCATGATTTTGAGAAAGCCAAACAAGCTTTTGAAACGGTTTTAACTCAAAACCATAACGGATTCTAATTTACAATTGCATACGCATTCGGAGCAAATAGAAACGGTGAAAGTCATAAAAGTACAACAGAACAGCAAATTAGCAATAAATCATTGGGCAATAATGAATTTTTGACCATATTGGGCATTGGGTTTCAAACAATGTTGCATATTTGCTGACATTGCACCCAGGTCATCGACTCCGCCGCAGCTGCAGACAAAACGCGATTCTTGCACGAGGCGCAAGATCAGCAGTTTCGCATCCGGCGTCGCGACAAGCTATGGACTTATATTATAAGAATATTTTACCAGTAGCTTTAGTCTCATAATTATTCCTCATAGAACGCGTCATTCATGTGTCAATAAAAGATGGAATAAAAATCAACTACTCGGCCGTCGCCAGTGTCATTATTATTAATAATAACTTGATATATCTCCAGCCCAGAAGTGGACAGAGTAAGCTGGCGCCTAACGTATAGAACTCGATAAAACATAAAACAAAAACTTAAATGAAAACCTTAAAACAAACAAACAATTAAAAAAGTGTTCAGGTGGCAACAGATCGTTGCAAGAAACATTAAAGTTTAACAAAAACAAAGAACTATTCAAAAAGTTCTCAAGTGGCAACGGAACGTTGCAAGAAACAATTAAGTTTACTAAAAGCTGCAGCATCAGTAGCAGCAAGAGCAGCAATAACAACAACAAGAACAACAGCAGCAGCAGTAGCAACAAATCGTTTTAAAAGAATATTATTAATTAAATTTAAAAAAATTATAATAAATTAAGGAAACATTACTCGTGAGCTTACATTGTGTGATTTCAATAAATAGCCGTAACAATAAGTGGCCAAGCCAGCGCAACCCGATACGCTGTTTAGATTATTATGTCACTGCCTTAGCAATTGCATTTTTTTTTTTTTTCCTGAAGAATTTTTGTTGTGACAAACAGTAAAGTATCTAATTGTATGCCATAAATGTTTCATAGTGTCAAAAAATTGTATGAGTACAGAAGAAAGTGACTCGGACAGCGTCTCAGAATTACTTACTGACCTAGAAAGACTTAAACTAAGTAAATAAAGAGCAAACAGCAATATGGCCACACAAACACGTTCTAATATTGTG
Source organism: Drosophila macrospina (assembly GCA_035042075.1). Lineage (NCBI taxonomy): Eukaryota > Metazoa > Arthropoda > Insecta > Diptera > Drosophilidae > Drosophila > Drosophila macrospina. The sequence goes on along the minus strand of JAWNLW010000581.1, from coordinate 9,653 downwards.
CAAGCAGCAGTTACCGCGGCGCTTAGAGCACAAAACACAGATTTTGATCAAAATATTCGGCAGCTCACAGAGAATATGCAGAGGTCGGCAATAGCCGAAACAAGAGTTAAGCCCTGTGAGGATATAAGCAGCATTCAGGGCATAAAATGCGACGAAATAAAGTATTTGCCAGAGTTTGACGGCAAGCAAGAAGACTATGTATCTTGGCGTCAAGCGGCCAGAGCCGCTTATAAAATGTTCGAAAACTGTGAAGTTAGCTCTCGCCACTATTAAGCGGTGATTATAATTCGAAACAAAATAAGAGCCGCAGCCAACCGCACCCAGGCCAAGGACAAAGCCCACAGTCCTCTCGCACGAATACTTACCAACTGGGGTTCACAAGATCCAATAGTTTGGAAAGACAAAGACGCCAACGAGTGAACCACCTGGCACAAAGCGACTCGCAAGAGGCAGAAATCGCTTTCGACAACAGATCGGCTGTTGAAATCGCCGCCATTGAGGCAGATGATTTCATTTGCGACACGGTCCATTCTTTAAAACATTAAAACTTTTATTAGATATAGGGGTTTCAAAAAATTATGTGAATTATTAGAGAATCTGACATGCTCCTCGATCTTTCCCAAGTAAAAATTTTTAAGCGAGATGGCTCATACGAAGAGTCCATCCAATTTGTTAAGTACAAAAACGTTAACTTTACAAAGCCGGTGAGATACCCGTTCCAGCACATGTGAAAAATGAATTTCTCAAAATGCCTAAGAGCAATAGCAAAGCATTTGCAGAACCTAATGCATTACTACCGTATACCAACGAACCAGTATACTCTAAACTGTACCCATTCCCAACGAGCGCAGCAGACTTTGTCGCCAAATTCGTCCTTCTAAGTCGCCCTATAACAACCCCATTTGGGTCGTCAGTAAGAAGGGGACTGATGAATCAGGAGCTAAAAGAAGACAGTAGTAATTGACTTTCGGAAGCTCAACGAAAGAACTATCGCTGATAGGTACCCCATGCCAAGTATCGCCATGATACTGGAAAACTTAGGGAAGGCCCAGTTTTTCACGACACTTGACCTAAAATCAGATTACCTTAGCGGAACAGGACCGTGAAAAAACGTCTTTTTCTGTTAACGGAGGAAACTATGAGTTCTGCCGACTACTGTTCGGTGTCAAGAACGCCGGAAGTATTTTTTAAAGCGCTATCGATGATGTATTGCGGGAGCACATCCGCAAGACTTGTAATGTCTGACGTCATCATATTCTCTAAAAACGAAAATGACCACGTTAGAGACGTAGGTCAAACTTTAAAATGCCTCTATGAAGCTAACATGAAGGTCTAAAAAGAAAAGTCATACTTTTCTAAAGAAAGAGTTGAATATCTGGGATTCATTGTATCTAGTAGTGGCACCAAAGCTAGTCCCGACAAGATAAAGGCCATACAAAATTTCGCTCAGCCGACGATTCTTTTCGCAGTCCGTTCATTGTTTGGACTAGCCAATTACTATAGATGTTTCATCATCCGACATTTTGAAAGTGGAAAAGTTAGAAAACAAACGTCTATAAAAGTACATATAGCCTTAAATGAAACACAGTTTCAGGCCTTCGACAAGCTCAGAAATATTTTGGCTTCCGACCAGGTAATTGTTCACTACCCTGATTTTAAGAAACCCTTCGACCTTACGACCGATGCTTCGTCTTTAGACATAGGAGCTGTCTCAATGCGGTAGGCCTTTTACAATGATCTCTAGGATTCTTAAGGATAGAAAAACCAACTATGCAATAAGCGAAAAAGAATTGCTGACGATAGTTTGGGCTCTTAAGACTCTACGCAGCTACCTGTATGGGGTTAATAACTTGAATATTTATACTGACCACCAGTCACTGACATTCGCCGTATCTGGTAAAAATCCTTACGCGAAAAAAAAAACAGTTGTGTCAAACGATAAGCCGGTAAATTATTTCAGAAACCAAATAATTCTGGAAGAGACAGATAACGCGTCCAAAGAAACCTTTGTGCTTTTTGGAGAAAAAAACAGGCACATAATAAGTCTTAAAGATTGCGACTAAATCATCGACATCGAAAAAGATGTTGTTAAGTCCGACGTGGATTCCCTTCAACAAAATTGAAGCAAATACTCCGCGACTACTGTTTCCCCAAAATGACTAGACAGACTCCAGAGATAGTTAGAAGTTGTAGGATTTGTGCGAAGTCAATACAATCGTCATTCAATAATGCAAGAGCTCGGTGTCACGCCTATACCATCGTGCGCGGGTGAAATGATACACATTAACATCTACAGCACTGCAGGAAGACATTTCTTGACTGCTATAGATAAGTAGTCAAGATTCGCAATGGTACAACCCATTGCCTCTGGCACAATAGTTGACTTGAAATGTACCCTCCTACAAATTATAAACTTGTTTCCAAATACTAAAACTTCCTACTGCGATAATGAAGCAGCCTTCTGTTCAGAGACAATAAAGTCCACATTAATGAATTTTTACAACAATAAATTTTGTAAGTTGTCCGCGTTACACAGTACATCAAATGGCCAAGTGGAACGTTTCCACAACGTAATATGGTAACATGGCAAGATGTCTCTCGGAAGAAAAGGGACAATACCTACATAGTCGAGCTAATTCTGCAAACGACAGTAACGGATCGGTCACCCATCACAATAATCCATTCGTCACAACTTGATTTAGAAGAAGACATTAGAAACAAGCTAAATAAAGCGCAAGAATTACAACTGAGTAGGAACAACCCATCAAGGCAGAATAGGGTTGGGGAAAAGTGCTGGTTAAAAGCAATAAAAAGCTAGGGAACAAGCATTCCCCTTACATGTAGAAGAAAAGATAGAACTACTGTTCTTCTTAGAGAAAGGACGGTCCACAAGAACAACATTCGCTAGGTTAAGTAAATAAAAAAATATACAAAAAAAAATATACAAAAAAAAACATACAGAAAACACAACAAGAAAATAAAAATTATAATAAAGCGTACATTGCCACTGTTCTGGGAGGGTTCTGTAGAGGGAGGGTGGCTTTACGAAAATTAAAATAACACATTTGAGAAACGCTACATTTATATTTCTTTTCATTATGCTTTTTGTCATATTACTATGGGCCACAATTCCAACCATTCCAACTACATACCCATACTCGACGGGACTGCAATAGCTTCGAACGAGACGAATTACATACGCATGTGGAAAATACTTGACACAGACGTTGGACATTTGACAACATTATTATCGACTTTGAACGATCATCCACATGCGAGAAATTTAATCTTTCTAGGCTCGGCATTAAAGGTGATAGCAATGACACAGGAGCATGACGACCTCCAGGAAACACGACTTACAGAAGCAGAGTTGATACGAGAAAACAATAGATTTATTTTAATCATTACCAAAACTCAAGATCAAATAAGCGCGTTAACAACCACAGTTAACGAACTTTTAAAATTCACAATAAACACGAAATTAACACTTTCCACTTATATGAAAGACTTTCCCGCAATAATAAAAAATAAATAGTAATACAATTAATTTTATAATCAAATATCCTAAGCTTAAGTTTACTTGTAACAAGATTTTAATTTACCCTGTCGTTCACGCCGGAGTCATCCTACAATTACCCGAAAACGTCGTTGCAGAATGCAACAACGAAATAGTGGCATTGCGATCTTGTAGTACCTCAACTACAATAGTCTTCTGCAGAGAAGCATCCAGTCCTACTTGCTCTCAACAACTTCATTCAGGAGCAGTCGCGCACTATAACACTGTGGTAGACGAGGGAATTATCATCATCAACAAGAGCCCAGCCAGGGTTAAGTTTGACGACGAGCCGGGAAAAAACATCACCGGCACCTACCTGCTGACATGTATAACCACGTGGCGCGCGTAAACGGAAGAAACTTCACCAGAAAATCCCTGGTACAGCAGCCTTCCGTCGTCTGACATTATCAAATACCAAAATTACATTGCATGCCCCTGCTCCACCAAATGAGCATTGACTACCTGAGGCACATGGACGAACTAAGGTCCTCAGTAAAAACCCGACCTTGGCTGGCGCCAGTAATCGATCTGATGATATGTGCCAAACAGAAGAAATCCACAACATGCTGAAGAGTTTTAGCGTGACCGAGAACGGTTCCGTTTTGAAAGGCGGAGTAGTTAACTGTAGTTAGGCGAATTGGGCATTGGGCTTCAAACAATGTTGCATATTTGCTGACATTGCACCCAGGTCATCGATTCCGCCGCAGCTGCAGACAAAGCGCGATTCTTGCACAAGGCGCAAGATCAGCAGTTTCGCATCTGGCGTCGCGACAAGCTAGGAACTTACATTGTAAGAATATTGTACCAGTAGCTTTAGTCTCATAATTACTTCGCATAGAACGCGTCGTTTATGTGTCAATAAAAGATTGAATAAAACACAACTACTCAGCCGTCGCCAGTTTTAGTATTATTCATAATAACTCGATATATCTCCAGCCCAGAAGTGGACAGAGTAAAGTATATATCACAGTGAACACAGATCAAAGACCATTAATTATTTTTTTTAAATGATCAATCCCAGCTGTAAATTAACTCGCATGCGGCTGGAATTAGAAGAATATGACTTCACAGTCGAGTACCTTAAGGTAAAAGACAATTTCGTGGCAGACGTCCCACGCCACCTATTGCTGCTTCAATGCTGCCAACGTCAACGTCTTAGCTGGCGTCGCAAGGCTGGACTGTTCTCTAAATGTAAGTCTAAAATTTTAATTTCAATAAGAAGGTTTAATGGGCCAGTGAATAAGAAACTTGTGTTTTATAAAACTTAAACTTTTCGAAAATTACATTGGAAGTTCGAAGCATTATAATTCGGAATAAAATAAAACCAATTTTGATATGGTGTGTATCCAATACATTACCCATTTAAATTTAAAAACTATCATTAACCGACTTTTCTTTAATTATGTTGATAAACGGTTAAAAATTCCTAATTCCAACAAAAATGTTCCACTTTTCGTCAAGGAAATTTAAAAAATCATACAGTAATTATAAGACGCTAATCGCCTATGAAGACACCTTGGGTGCCTCACTTATTGACAAATATATAAAGGATGATTTAAGAACAAATCTCTAAGAGACGCCTTTTTTCGACATACATCAGCTTTGGCTTTAGCGCAATAAAATGACTAACAATGAGCGCTAAAATTCACTAACAATTATTTAAAAAGCCTTGAGGAGAAATCTCAACAGTATGAAAAACGGCAACAAAAAAAATCGGTTGCAGATAATAGCAACCCACAACAAGATAAAAAACAACACGAACCATTATTATGTTCAATCAGAAAATTAGGCCATTGTGTAGGAATTACCAATTTATTCAGAATAAGTTAGTTGAAACTTTTCCGACAATTAATTTTTTGCACTCTAAAAGTATTGTGATCAATGACATTGTAGCATTCGTTAACAACAATACTGCCATCAGGATTCCCATGGCCTGGCCGATGGAAATATAATCCATCTGGAAAAACCGCTGCATCGGCAGATATAGCCATATCCTTGGTTTGGAATAATTTTGTACTTAGCGTTTAGTTCAATTTTGTAATTCACCGATTTGACAACATGCGTAAAATTGACTTAAACACTTTTAAAGATCTCTCAGTTATGTTACATACAAATGCACTTTGCTATAATGAGATAAAGGGTCCCAAACGAACAAACAATAAATCAACTCGAAAAATAAACTAAAATAAGAATCAATAAAACGAATAGAACCAAAATATACAATTGCAAACGATGAAAGGCAGACAGGTCAACCGTTAAAAGTAGCAAATGGCATTGTGGGCTTAAATTATGCACAAACTAAACATATAATTAGTAGTTTTACTTGTTACTCGATTGACTAAATAAATAAATAAATATTATGAATGCCAATTAATTACTAAACACCTGCACTGGTTTTACCAAGGGACTCACTTGAATGATAGACTGTGCACAATTTGGATCCTACTTAATGATTATGACGTGTTTGTTGTGGGTTGACGTTAGTTTAAGTATGTTAGTAGGTAGGAGTTAGATAGTTATTGCAAAAAGAGGGAACTAATTTAAGCCTCCCCACAGACGTTAAAAATTAAAGCTTTGTATGTTTGACCGTGTCTGTCCAATAGTTCTGAATTGTCATTGCCTCTAGCGAGTTAAGAAACGAATCATTATCCAGGCTATACATCTCATCCGAATTATCCTAAAAATAAAAATATTACATGTTTTGTTGCATTGCGCCTATAGGCAACCGAATAACGAATCCCTACACTTACACGCATTGTAGTATCATCGATATAAACACTCAAGTCGGGCTCACTAAGCGCCTGAGGTTTATTAAGAAATCTCCGACGATACAACATGATGCCAATGGTGCCCACCGTACAGCAGATGCCAAAGACCATAAAGCATATGGCTAAGATGGCACCTGCATCCAAAAAGTAGCTGTGCTATAAAAATATTCAGAAGTTCTTATAGATGTATTGCACATACTGTTACGTTGTATCTACGCACATGAATGACCAGCGCATTGGAAGAAATATTGCCCTCATCGGGATTATAACCGGAAACACTGGGTGCCACCGATGCTAATCGGGTTAGCAGACTCTTGGTATCGCTTGAGAAATTGATATAACGATTTATGTGCTTGTATTCTGTAAAGAGCACTTTGGACTTGCGCGAGCGATGTTCACCAATGGAACGACGTAGTTCATCCTCCTTGTTAGCGTTGTCCAATGTAAATGGAGCGTTTTGCAATAAATCAGATAGCCATGCCATGTTAATTTTAGGCGTAGAGGGTGTAGCTGTCTCTGTTTGAGTCGTGTTATTGCCTTCCTTACTTATGGATATTGTCGTCAAAGTCACTCCTATAGTAGTACTGTTTTTCGGACTACTGCTGTCATCAGCTACAGTACTTGTTAAATTACACACACTGCCACTGTTTTTGTTGCATGGATTTAACCTAAAATGTTCGCGATATTATTAAAGTTAATTGCTTTTTTCTATTGTTTCTAAAGCTACCTACCCTGTTCTGCGACTAAAATTAGCATAGTCTAGATTTTCCTGCGGCGAAGAGGTAGTACCTTATTTTTGAACTACTGCAAAGTCCGTCGAGCGCTTAAATGCTAACTGATTTTTTATTTTCGTAAGTTTGTTAATTGCCTTCTTTTTGTCGTCGTTTCTATTTTCGAATATTTGTTCAATTTCATCTACATTGACTTTAGCATCAATGTCAGAGAAGTTAAATTGCATGTCTTCTGCACTACCTTGCTGGCTACCATTGCTGACCATTGACTTCGACGTTGTGGTATTCGAATGTGTGACCGTGGGACAAATCCGGCTCACCATGAATCGATGCAGCTTTGTTGTTTGCGGATGGCCCTCAGCCTCATAGCGTATTGTATGCAAACGCTGTACTTGTCCCTCCTGTATTTTAGTGGATTCTAGGTCAATGACCTGCCTGGGATATGTTTGCACATGATTAATACCGAAGAAAAAGGTTTAGGCAAGTTACCCAGAACCAATGGGACCACCAGTATAAAGTCATGATGTACTTACCGTGATTTTAGGCCGACTGATTGGCGCTGCAAGAAATAAATTGAAAAATGATGGGCTTATGTTTTAAAAATCTAATATGACCGATAACATTAAAGCATCTAAGAAATTTCATATAGAAAGAAAACTGAGAGGTTAGTTTGAATAGAAACAGATGGATGGACGGACACGCTTTTGGGCAGAATTATTTTGACGAAATTTTCTGTAGCTATTAACCTAGCTTTTGCTTGTTGCGAAAATATGAGCAAAACAAAGAATGAATATTTAGCTATCAGCATACCAAATTTTATACGGTTTACCTTCTGTATTCTCCTTTTACTGAGAAAAATGCATACACACATCAAATTTGTGTGTGGCACAAGTATTTTGACGAAATTATTGAGTAAATTTTCTTAAGCTTTTGAGCAAGTGAAAAAAACTAAAGTTTAAAAAAAAAATAAAAATGAGTTGAGTCATAAATAAAAAGTCAGGCAGCTACAGTCGTGCAACGGCTGTGGGAGACTCTGAACTAATCGGGGAAAGCAAAAAAAAATAAAGCAAATATAAAACTAAATTTAAAGCCAAATAAGCTTAAGCCATGTTCAACTCATTATCGTTCGTTCTTGGAAGAGAGCAGCAATAGCAATAGAGTGAGCGCGTATGTGTATACACGTATAACTGTAACTGTACAGCGCACGTCTGTTTTTACTGAGATGCTTATGAAAACTATGCTGACAAATCAATTGGTGGTTAAAAATGCGTTTTGTGCATAATGTTATTTGGAATTGTCAGCAGTGGGATTCGAACTCGCGCCTGTGCGGCAATTTTGGCCGCAGAGGTGCCATGAAAATGGTGATCATTCATTCCTTAATATCTTCTATATTTATGATCCGATCGTGCTGAAATTTTCAGAAAACGTCCGCAAAGGGACATCCTCCATATGTACCTATGGTATCTAAAGTCGGTAGCTTCAGTAATACGTTTTATTCGATTTGCGGGGGCGGAAGGGGGCGTGGCAAAAATCTAAAACAAACTTGATCTGCGTGCAAACTATACACGTGTTGTCACCAAATTTGGTTACTCTAGCTCTTATAGTCTCTGAGATTTAGGTGTTCATACAGACGGACAGTCGGACAGACGGACATGGCTATATCGTCTCGGCTGTTGATGCTGATCAAGAATATATATACTTTATAGGGTCTGCCACGCCTCCTTCTGCCTGTTACGCACATTTCGCTTTCGTCAAACCTAGTAGACTTTGAACTTTTAGTTCAGAGTCTAATAAAATTAAATATTATTGAGAACGTCCGGTCTCTTTACAAGCAAAAAACAACAGTATCGATAAATTGTGCCGACTAGAGTATATGCAATGTCTCTTTTGACCCGTACACATTTCTGGACCAAATTATAATACTGTAAAATAAGTTGGAAAGGTTATAGTCGAGCAAACCCAAACGTATGATACCATGAACCAGAAAAGTATTTTGATAATTGATTATGTATATGTATGAACAGACAAAGTCTTATTTATACCTGAATATATACATAAGTATGAATGTTTCTTTCTAATATCTTAGCATTTTTTCGATATATATGTATATATATATATATATATATATATATATATAATTCCTATAATGCCTTCCTGCTACCTATTCTTAATTTATTACAACTTTTTGACTACCTCTATCCAGTTCTACTTCTCTCCCTCTCTAGTAAGCGTAGCACCCTCATGCAGCCGTAGACATCTGCGTATCATTGGCTTACCGGCAAACCACCCACACTTTGCAGTGACAGGATCGACCTCTTCAATAACAGCGTCTTCGCGATAGGTGCATTGAGAGAATATTTCGTGAGCGGTATTGTCTGACGCATCTGTGTCCGAACAAAAGCTGGGAGGTGTTAAAGTTAGTATGACCGATATCGTTCAACGTTCAACCCAGCACCTTATGTCGTGTATAAGACAATTCGTCCAGCGCACATTGATCGATAACTTCTCTCGTGATTGCAAGGTTGTCAAACTCGGGCTCCGCACGCGCCCATCTTTTGTACTGGCTGAGCTTATAAGCACATTTTTGATCTTCTAAGA